>PQWD01009298.1:0-49635 GCA_019425675.1 Leucinodes orbonalis
TTTGTGAGACAGAATAATGAGTTATGATGTGTACACCGAGAGCGCCGCTCGCTCTGCCTGCACTATGGAAGTACACACAGAGCGAGCACCCGCTTGGTGCAAGGATATTGCAAATATGGAAAGAAAAAAAATATAGGGCTATGAATAGGGTAATTGCTGGTTAGTTTCTGGCTATTGATTGAGACAGCGGGGCGGCCTGCCAAATCAAATGTCTCAATCTTGAAAATTAAGGCAGACGGTGACTTGCTATCCGCTAGATGGGCATCCACTATGCGGCGTAATGCCTGGGACGCAACCCCGGCGCAGGCGGCTAGGGGTGTCGAGAGGTGTACACCGCTTTCTGCGCAGACAAACTGCACCAACTCGCGACTTATGCATCTTTCACTTCGACCCCTCGAGCATGTAGCTCTTGCAACCCCACTCTGGACAGCCAATGAAGGCAAGCCAGAGGTGAGAGTCCTGACCTTGGGTGGCCTCTCTGGAAGGCCAGAGACGGTCAGTGTGCACTCTCGGGGGCCGTCGGGTCCGTGGTGTCGCTACGCACCAACAGCTCGCCACAAGCTGCCCTGCGGTGACTGACTGCACTGGTGAAACTCACCAGCGGGCGATGGGTCGTCACGTCCCAACGCGCTGATTATAATTATTAGATAGATAGATAGATAAAACATTTATTGTACACTGAAACAACACAAATTAATAACAACACAAAAATTTCGTAATTCATTACAATAATACAAAACACAATACGAAAAAAGGAAGAAAACAAAAAAAACATAGAAAAAAATGCAATACAATCAAATTTACAACACCAATGAAATGAAACTAAAAATAATATATATAATAATAATAAAATATCCAGAAGGCTGTGGTGTGTGTGTGTCGCCAGTACAAAAAGGCCATATCTCAGCAAAATGGTTTACTGAAAGCAACCGTGATTTTCAGTTACAGCCTCAGCCGTTGCGCGGGACGAGACTGCAGTGCTGTTTTATTAAAATGATAACGTCTAAAATCTCGGATAATATCTAAAAAATATAATAATAAATGTATAAACAGTGTGTATTGTAATTGTAATAAAAACAAAAATAAGGCATAATATCATATGAACACAAACACAAGATATGAATTGGATAGATGTTAATATATATTAAATAAGAATGGAGTAACTACCTATAGTGAATAATTTTATGCATTATTAATTAAACTTATAACTATTGCACCCTTTTGTTAAGCAACCACATACTTTATTTCAACCTATATAACATCTTTGTTACTTGTTCTTATAGCGACATAAAGTCAAAGTCAAGTCAAAACATTTATTTCAAATTAGGCTTACAAAAAGGACTTGTGTAGTCAAACAATATACAAAAATATAATAAAAAACGATTAAAATACTAAACTAAAAATATGAGTTTTGATGCTTTGAAAAAAAAAGCGCTTCAGTGGTTTGGCCTGTTGAGAAAGAAGCACTCAAGAAACTCAACAGTGTAGCCTTTTTTTAAAAACATTTTCATTTTCCTTAATGTAACAATATATCATAAACACTGAAATAGCTGAGCAGTTTAAGACCACGGATTTTTATCACATAAATATTCGTCAATAGTGTAGTACCCTTTTTTAGAAAGGTGGTTTTTTATTCTAGCTTTAAACATGTGTAAAGGTAACTCGACTAAATTTTGCGGTACCTTATTGAAAAACTTTATAGGTACATTATAACGACATAATTTGTGAAAATTTCAACTACTGAATATGGATTTTAGTACAAATGATATCATTTGTAGCAAAATTCTAAATACATATTTTGTAGGAAAAGTCAAATTATTGGTCAAAAAATTATTTTTTTTGATTTTCAATAATTGGATGATTTGCAACTCCTCCTTCAATTCACTTATAGTGATTATTTCCGTTCCCAATTTTGACTAATTGTTGATACCGTTATCAGTTAAGCCGAATCATTTTCGTTAAGGATTTATTATTAGATCAATGACGTAACGTTTACATGCAATAGGATGGGTGACAGACTAAGATAAACAATAAACTTCCACAATCACGAAGAAATATCAACCAAAAAATGTACGAGCCGCTTTAATACGTTGACTTATTGTAATATTTGTGACGTTAAAAGGGTACAAAATCAAAAGCACGAGTATAATACTATGTCGTTTTGACATGTAGCGAGCGAGGTGATTATGAATGAAAATTTTTCCTAAGTGATGTTATGGGCAGAATTCACGGCAAAATTCTGGACATCGCGTCACTTAGCCAGAATTTTGCCGCAAACACCTTTTGAGTGACATTGTGCATCTAATGACTGATCCGTTTGTTTGAAATGATATAAGCAGCTTAATGGATCTGTATTAAGTATCTATAAATAAATAAAGTTCTGAAGAAAGATGAACGATGTATTAGTATCTTCATTCTTATAAGCCCTGCATACGTTAACGCTTTCAACGTCATTAAAGCTAAAAGATATTTTAATGAAAAATATATAGATCATCAGTCACAGTCCTTTAATAGTGGCCAGATATCCACTTATATTAGTTACAATAAATAAGAGGTTGAGAATCAAATAATAATTAAAAAATCGCAAGCAGTTAGTCACAGAACTGAAAATTGCTACCAACAAAATACTTTACCTCATCCCCAGCAACTCCAAGGTGAATAAGTTCGTTCAAGTAATTAGAAATCTTCGAACGAACATATAGAATTGTATGATTTAAATCTTTCAAGCCGTTCAACTGGCAATTACGGACCTGTAAATAGAAACGGTTAATAAAATAGATTGTTTAGTAAATATATTTTGGGTTGCTTGTTTCCAGAAATTATTTATTAATCTTGCCTTATTGAAAATTGAAGTGTCGTACTGTTGATTCAAGTATATTCTTTACTAATTCTGATTTCTGATAAATATCTCGGATAATAACTGTTACGATACTATTTATCTAGCCCCAAGGTAAGCCTGTAGTATAGGTACTAAACAACGGATAAACCTACTTATATAGTTTTATTTGTAAATAGTATGTTACATAGAAAACACCCAGACCAAAACAAATAGACATGTTCATGCACACAAATGATTGTACTGCCCGGGGATCGAACCCGGAACCCTTGGTGTAGTAGCAGACGCTCGACCATTACACAAGATGGGTAGTCAATAGATTTTATATGGGATTTTTGAAGTTAAATGCGTGATTAAGGCTAACAATGATAGTTTACAAAAAATGTGTACAAACCTCAGTGGCATTTGTGTAATTATTAATGATACAGAATGGATGATGAAAGTGTTCTTCCGTGTAAGGGACAGCAGGATAGCTGTAATTAGCAAAATCTGCTGTGCTACCTCCAGTGCCTTTGCTAGTTGGATAGTCTTCGTGGTCATATGGTTCATAATAACGTCAGCGTAGATTCTGAAATGATAAACAAACTTTACTTCCGTAGTTTTAAAGATACTTTAAAAGGTAATTATTTAGGGGAGTATTTTTATAACTTAATTCGGTTATATATTGGTACCTTATTTTACCTACAAGTATTTCTTTCCCTATAATATTCATGCTTTTGAAGCTCAGTGATAGTTTTCATATTATTAGCTTTAAGTTTAAAGACAAAGAGCTGTTGTTACGTCGTACGATCTTCTTACATTTACGCTATCGGCATCAATACGTTTTTGCCACGAAGCCTTTCTAAGAACTGGGCATATTTGACCCTAGAATGTACTTAATCTGAGAATTTTGTCTTTACCATAATTAAACCAAATAACTGTATCTACGTGTTGTTGCCGAGAAACTAACTGATAAATATGATACAAAAACGTAAGGGGCTACGCATACGACAAAGTATTTTTTGCGATCGAGTCTACGGCGTAATAAAATATCCATACATGCGGTCAGAGGTTATTAAGTGAATGGAACGGTCAGTCCTCCAACATTATTCTGCTTTATACAATGAGATAGTGAAAATTAAATTCCCAAAGTCAAATTAATCTTATGATATATGAATATTAAAATAAAAAAGTTGCAAAATGCAGTGTCTAAATGTAACCGGAACTTATACCTATGTTATCGGTCATCTTTTCTGTTATCAGCAGTTACTAATTTGTTACATTTTAAGATTATCGTCGTTGCCTCTTTAAACTTATCTTTCAGACGTATTGTACTTATTCTCACATTCACATTATCTTTAAAAGATTAATTTAATCAATATGATATTAAACCTCTGGTGGTCTAGATTTTTCGAGACCGCTACGAACATATATTATGCTTTTTATTGGGCTTAGTAATAATAACATGGCAACAATCTCAATGTGACTTACTAAACAAACTTAACAGAAATGATTAGACTTTACAAAAATCATTCAAAAATCTTACAATTGACTTCATATTATAAATATATATACCTTTTGAATATAAATAGATAAATGTATTTAGNGTGTTATGTCGCGCACAGTAGGAGTTCCTGTAACATTATTTTTATTAAAATACGTATATTATTGATGGAGGTCAGCATATACAATACAATTTTATTTTATCATTATGTTAATGGAACGGTCAGTTCGAACATCTAGTGGGAAGCGATTCGTCTCACCATGATATATGCAGTCATTATATTCCGTTTGCACTGCGCCCTTCACCCGAGTTGACAGATGTTAGGTCTCTTATGCCCAGTAATTTCAATAGCTGCAGTGCCCTATTTTCGAAAGAGAAGAGTGAAAACACTCCAATATGGTACCTACGTCTCGCAGCCTATTTGTATTATTGCATAATAGTACATTGATGGTGCAAATGGCACTTATTTATACACTTGTACCATCAATGGTTCAAATGGCACTGATCTAACCCACTTGTACCGTCAATAGTATAAATACTAGACACTGTTTTTGGAACACAAATTGCCAACCCAGCGCATGTTCGAAGGTAGCCATATCCTCCACGGGTCCGTGGTCAAATAGTTCGACGGTAATGTCCGATGGGATTTTTTTATTCTATAAGTAAGTAACCGAGCAGGAAGTTCACCTTATGATAGTGATACCGCCGACCATGGACACATCTTTCGGAATACAATACTCCGAAGGAGCAAAGACGCATTGCCAACCTTTTATATACGAGAGGAGGTAAAGGAAAATCTTCGGAAAAGTTTAGGGTATCAGCTTTTACATACTGCTATTGAAAGGCGGATTCAAGTTCTGTTCGAATAATTGAGAGCATTCTTTGAACACCAGCTTGTCCACCTACAGTTAACCCCCACAAAGCAGGTCTGCCCACAAAAACCTATAATGACAGGGAATTATTATAATGATGATGAAAAATTAACACCTGAGGTAACAATTGTTTGCAGAATAAAACAAACCTATCCCAGCAAATCTGTTAATAATTTTCCGACAAATACTTTACTTAGGTAGTCATACAAAGGTTGCAGTAGGTATGAGTACCTTAGAAAAGGCTTAGACAAGGATTCGATCCACAGCATTTCGAAAATGTGATACAGTTACAGTTGTTTCTAAAAACATATATACGGTCGAATTGAGTAACCTTTTTGAAGTCGGTTAAAAATATGAGGATATTACATTTATTACCTATGTATTTTAAAAAGTTGTTTGGAGGGATGCTTTAATGCTTACCATCTTAGCGCCAAGAGCTAATGCCTTATAGACATCAGTACCAGTCATAACGCCACCATCCAGATAACTTCAACATTGTACTCTTTCACAGCATCCACTACTCTGGTAAAGCTCAATCTGAAATATCGAGTAGCAGTGTAGCGTTAAATTGAGGAACAATCAGGCTCAGAATCAGCCTGAGCCGTAGGCCTAACATAGATTTTTAAAATATCCTCAGCACACAGCGCCCCTAGTCCTAAACCAAGCATTTAGCTCGTAGTATAGGTACTAAGCAACTGATAAACATACGTCTATACTTTTTTTTGTAGATACATACATATTAGAAACACCCAGACCCATTACAAACGACATGTTCATGCACACACACGAATGTTTGTAATGCCCGGGCACCCGGAACCCTTGGTGTCATAGCAGACGTCTCGACCATTATACGACATGGGTCGTCCTTTGTATCGACAGGTAATTAATGGCAGCCGCAACCGACGACGTAACAGTACAAAACACTTAATTATTATTTTCATACAAGTATGTGAATAGAATTGTTATATTGAAACTCTACTGATTTTTACTATGTGTGTGTTCTCAAGGGGATTCGAACCAAGTCCTAAAGGTCAAGCAGCTACAAATAACTAGAAACCAAATAAGCTTATGCATAATATGCCACGAAAGCATTCGGTAATAGTAATTTGACAAGCATCTGATGCATTTATGGAAATAGATTAGGAATACGCCGAGAAAAGCATCACGTAGTTACTCTGGAAAAAAGGTGATTCTATTCAACCTATCGCAGTCCACTGCTGGACATAGGTCTCCCCCATTTTGCGCCAGATATCCCGGTCCTCCGCTTTTCTCATCCAGCCTCCACCAGCGGCCCTTCGCAAGTCGTCGGTCCATCGGGCCGGAGGGCGTCCTACACTACGCTTGCCGAGTCGCGGTCTCCACTCCAGAACTCGTCTGCTCCAACGGCCATCGGTTCTGCGACATACGTGACCAGCCTACTGCCACTTCAACTTGCTGATCCGACGGGCTATGTCGGTAACTTTAGTTCTCTTACGTATTAAATCATTTCTGATCTTATCCCTAAGAGAGACTTCGAGCATAGCTCGCTCCATTGCGCGTTGAGTGACTTTGAACTTGTGAAACTTGTGATTATCATTATTCAAATCCTCCTTATGTAGGCTTTACCAGACGACCCTCGTCATTGAAGGGGTCGTCAGACCAATATTTGCCAAACTGGGGTAATGCGTATGTGTAGTTGGCTAGTGATTCGTTCATTATTCAGCAGCATGTATAATATCTACAACGTGCCGATTGGTTTGAGTACCAGTAGATGTAGAATCAAGACATCTAATTATTCACCTACTTCACATTACTTTCGTTATTAGACTTTTTATAAAACATTACAAATAAGAAAAACCGTTTTATAATGTAAAACTTGTAATTTTAAAACTTACAGTAGCAGGAACTCCGTCCAGCTGTCTAGCCCCGTGATTAGAAACCAAAATTGCGGAACATCCTGCTTCAACTGCCTTCTTTGCATCATCTGCTCGAAGAATGCCCTTTGCTATTATAGGCAACTTTGTAATGCTGTAAATCAAATAATAATGTGCTTTAGGTATACTCTGTTTCAAATGTTAACTACACGATTGAAAAATGAAAAAAAGGTAAAAGGGTGTTTTAACTTACTTTTTAAGCCATTTAATGTCATCCAAGTCAAAGACTTGTCGAATAAGTTTTGCACATAGTTATTTAAACCACTGCCTTTTTCAGTTGCATGTATTTAATTGCCAGATGACCTTCGAAATTGGCCAATCTGAAAAAAGGTAGATATTTGTTAAAAATAAGTGTATGCAATTTTTAATTGCGCCAGACGCAATAGATTTTCTATTGTATCTGGATTCCCGGCGTTCAATGGGTTAAATTGCGGTTAATGACTTGTATTTTGAATGTTACCTATACACATATTTATTTGAAGGACACAATGTGTTATTTAAGAGTCAAAGCCAATTTAAGGTAATGCACTTGTATGTATTTGTAAGAAAATTACATATGAACTTACTTTAGATGTTGAGGCAAAGTAAATTTGTTTCTTACATCAGCTCTTCTTAGGCCAACTATTGGTGTATCGACAGTCAACGCAATTGCCTTGAAGCCTGCTTTTTCAGCTCTGAAGACTAAATTCTTAGTGACTTCTCTATAAGAAAATTAAGCGAATAAATTTTCTAACGAATCTCAACGAATGGATGTTAGAAAAATTATTGACAATCATGCCAACAATAAACATGATTTGTAATCTATCTAACATCTATGTGCTAAAAATAAAATATTTCCTGGCTTCACACCTCTGAAGATACAAAATCACGTTATTAAAAGATCATATGAAGAGAAGTATCTAGGATTGATTGATAAATTTAAAACTTGTATGCTGGGTAAAAATATTGTTACAAATAAAATTCAGACCAATATAAAATTAGAAATCAAAGACAATCCACATAACCTACGAAATAAATATATAATAAAGCTTATTAAACCCAGAACTACTTACGGAAGCAAATCACTTTTATTTGATGGTGTAGTGCTTTTCAATAATCTACCAAATCCTATAAATGAAAGCAGGAGCATACATATCTATAAAGACAGACTTAAAAATTATACTGACGAACTATAAATACCAACCTTATAAATTACCTTCCTACTATAATATTATTTTATACCTAAAAAGCAAATCAGAGGCTTACATAATTACTAATGTTTATGTTTTATAACATCTCATTGTAAGTAAACTGTTATTCTTATGAGAAATAATTAAGGTGTAGACGGATCAATGCACAATACCTACGTAAGTCATGCACTTTCACATAAGGTATCAAAGATAATACACCAAATGAATTATGTATACGATTCATCAATCGTAAGCATCAAAAGTAGGTAAGTAAGTCAAGATGCCCTAACAGACGTGCCACGGAAAGTCGATCTAGTTCCAAGAATTGACACCAAAAACAGTGCAATTACTTATTTTTGAATGAAAACAAACATCCCTCAGTTTTTGTAGCATTGAATTCAACCAGGACAGTAACATCCTTCCATTCCTAGCGGGCAGGGCCGGATCTAGGGGGGGGGGACAGTTTACCTTACTTGCCCACGGAATAAATAATAGTACAAGTGCCGATATTTTATGGCCATAGAAATTCGACCTCTACCCGGAGCGCGGAATAAAGCATGTTACTCAACCATTACATTTTTTTGCATAGTTCTTCGCGTCATATAGTAGTATATAATGAGCTATATACGAAATCTCTCTCGTCGATCTCTATCAGGGCAGCAGTGTATTATTTCAAAGTTACCTAGTTGTTTCTCTATGTTAATTGATGCCAACTTAGCTGCTTTATAGCTATATCATTTTTATGATGACAGGTACATTGAAAAAAATAATGATAAACAATTAGCTCCTTTCATTGCATCAAGCGACCACGTTTTTAAGAAAATACAAAATAAATTGGAAATAAAACGCCTTTTCATCCAGTGTGACTTCGAAAAAGCTGAGGCGAGTAGTCTTATTTCATTATAGAACTTGATGATTAATATTGATAAATCACCAATAATTGATAAATTGTAACTTTTTACGACTTGCTTTTTTGCCGAGATTAGGATGGTTGAAACAGCTTAAGCGTTATAAGACCCCCGCGACGACGGATTACCGCAGAGCTTTTGAAAGTAGGGGCACGCCAGTGCTTAAGACCATTCAGAAGCTCTTTAATTCCGGAATCGGTGATGGTGTGACGCCAAAGGTGAGAAGCAATGGCGTGGTGGTGCTCTTCGTCAAGAAAGGCGATTACACCCTTTCCCTCTCTATTCAACCTATCGCAGTCCACTGTTGGACATTGGTCTCATTTTGCGCCAGATATTCCGGTCCTCCGTTTTTCTCATCCAGCTCCACCAGTAACTTTTCGCAAGTCATCGGTCCAACGGGCCGGAGGGCATCCTACGCTACGCTTGCCAAGACGCGGTCCTACGCTACGCTTTCCGCTTTAGAACTCGTCTGCTCCAACGGCCATCGGTTTTGCGACATTCGTTACCAACTGCCACTTCAGTTTGCTAATCTGGCGAACTATGTCGGTAATTTTAGTTATCATGCGGATAACATCATTTCTGATCTTATCTATAAGAGTCTCCCAGCATAGCACGATCCATCGCCCGTTGGGTAACTTTAAATTTGTGAACCAATCCCGCAGTCAGTGTCCATGTCTCATCTGCGCATGTTGGTATGGGTAGGACGTATTATTACAAGACTTTTGTCTTTGAGTGTTAGCGTCGTCGACGTGAAGACCTGATGTAACTTGCCTAATGCCGCCCAGCCCTAGTGAATCCTCCTTCTAGCTTCCCTCTCGAAATTGTACGGGTGAAATCTCGAGAAACGTCACGACGTATCTGGTTGTGACAACTCTGTATGACGTTTTATCAGAACGCTGATCGTCTATTTCTTCAGAGAGTTTTCACCCTTCTTAAAAACAAGACGACGCTTCTGGATCACGCTTCAGTGTAGTTCCCTGGTGGATGACGGCATTAAAAGAGCTCACCTATGTCCTAAGGATGGGATGTCCACCGGTGTTTGGGAGTTCTGTCGTAATACCATCATCCCCCGGGGCAGTTGCTCCAGTTCTGCACTAATTTCGCTAACGTCAACTTCCGGGATATCCTACGTACAATGGTGCCTTAGTGGGGCACGTAGATCTTCGCTGTCTTCGGTCTGTACTGATGAGCGCTCGATGAATAAGTCGTCCATAGAATTCTCACCTCTTCCAGGATCTGTTGGCGTAATGTGAGTAGTTAGCCATCTGCTATCTTAAGCTTTACCAGAAAGCTCCTGCAAAGTGTGTTTTGGAAAAAATTGGGCCCCGTGTTCTCCTCAATAAGGTCCGTAATTACGAACTACTGCGAACGAGTTTTCGTATCCGCTTGGAGAGAGCCTAATATTCCGGCTATGCTAAGTCAAAGTCAAAATCCATTTATTTAAATTAGGCTTACAAAAAGCAGTTATGAACGTCAAAAAATATACAAAAATACAAAAAAACCATTTAAAATACTAAAAATTAAATATTTTTCGATGAATAAGAATTTCGATGCTATTAAACTCAACAGTGCAGCCTCTTTTTAGACAATTAGTGAATGTTAAAATATATTATAAACACTGCTAATAGCTGAGTAGTTTAAGACCATGGATTTTTATCACATAAATATTCTTCAATAGTGTAATACCCTTTTCCAGAAAGGCGTTTTTTATTCTATCTTTAAACATGTGTAATGGCAACTCTACAATATTTTGCGGTTCCTTATTGAACAACCTTATACATCTTCCTATAAAATATTTACCTATTTTATGTATACAATGTAGTCTCAAGTCCGGAACAGCAAGTTATTTTTTATTCCCAGTATTAAAATTGAGTGACTCACAATTTTTCTTCAAGGATTTATTAAATTTTCATAAATATATTCAGATTCTACATTCACTACATTTATTTCTTGAAACTGTTCCTAAAGAGAGTCACGTGGTCTAAGGTTGTAGATTGCTCTTTTTAGTAGACCATACGACATAACACTATGCAAATAACTAAAATAAACCAATCTTGCCGTTTTTACATCTGTTAAGAGTTATCTTAAATAATAACACCTTATTGAAGAATTAACGACCCATTACGCTATTGTAAGACATCTTCAAGTTATTCTCCAGAGTCATCATAATCCGTCTCGCTCATAGGTTTGACGACATCCAGCCCCCCGAACAAGCCGGGTTCCTCAATAGCTTCAGCACCATAGACTACATATCACATACGCTGCGGCAAGTTATACAGAAGGCCGGAGAGTATAACCGACCATTATGTTTGGCGTTTGTGGACTATGAGAAAGCTTTGATTCGTTCGAGACTTGGGCTGTGATTCATTCCCTCCAACGGTACCTGACTTGTCTACTGCTATATCGAATTGTTGAGATGTTGGTACGAGTCCGCTACTTTGTCAGGCCGAGTACATGAAGAGCTTACACAATCATTGGCACCGAGGAGTAAGACAAGAGGATATAATTCATGTAATATTTCTGAAACTGATCACAGCTGCGTAAAAAGTTGCAGCTTTGTCCAAATGTCAATTAATTAGAAGACTTATTATATAAATTAGTGAAATAATAAAGGGTGATAAAGGTAAAAATAAATAAAAGTGGGCGGGGGCGGCATTTCTCAATTTTGCCTCACCCAAAAAAAATTGAAGACCCGGCGCTGCGAGCTGGGAACGAATTCCAATGCAAGTCGAGTTTTTTGTCTTCTTCTATTGATGCTAACTGTACCTACGCATAATCAACGATATACTCCACATTGCCATACCGAACTAAGCAAAACCATTAGGCAAGTTACATCAGGTCTTCACGTCGACAATTCCGCAACGCGTAAAGACAAAAGTTTTTGAGAAATACGTCTTACCCATACCAACATACGCAGATGAGACATAGACACTGACTACGGGATTGGTTTACAAATTTAAGGTCAATCAACGGGCGATGGAGCGTGCTATGCTGGGAGACTCTTATAGATAAAATCAGAAATGATGTTATCCGCAAGAGAACTAAAATTACCGACATAGTTCGCCAGATTAGCAAACTGTAGTGGCAGTGGGTAACGTATGTCACAGAACCGATGACCGTTGGAGCAGACGAGTTCTGAAGCGGAGACCGCGTCTTGGCAAGCGAAGCATAGGATGCCCTCCGGCCCGTTGGACCGACGACTTGCGAAAAGTCGCTTGTGGAGGCTGGATGAAAAGAACGGAGGACGGAATATCTGGCGCAAAATGGAGGAGACCAATGTCCAATAGTGGACTGCGATAAGTCGAATAAAGAGGGGAAAGGTTTAATCGCCTTTGGCGTCGCACCATCACCGATTCCGGAATTAAAGAGCTTCTGAAGAGTCTTAAGCACTGGCGTTCCCTCTACTTTCAAAAGCTCTGCGGTAAATCCGTCATCGCGGGGGATCTTATAACGCTTAAGCTGTTTCAGAGCCATCCTAATCGCGGCAAAAAATGTAGTCGTGAAAAAGTTACAATTTATCAATGATTGGTATTGATTTTAATCTATATATTTGGTATTGATATATTAATAAATCAAGTTCTATAATGAAATAAGACTACTCGCCTCAGCTTTTTCGAAGACACACACTGGACGAAAAAAGCGTTTTATTACCAATTTATTTTGTATATTTTCTTTAAAAACGTGGTCGCTTGATGCAATGAAAAGGTGCTAAAATGTTTATCTTTATTTTTTTTCAATTGTAGCTGTCCATCATAGAAATGATATAGCTATTAAGCAGCTACGTTGGCATCAATTAACATAGAGAAACAACTTGGTAACTTTGAAATAATACACTGCTGCCCTGGATAGAGATCGACGAGAGAGTTTTCGTATATAGCGTCATTCCTCAGATCGCGGCTGCACGCGCCTGATGAGCGTGATCTGCGATTCCTGTGGGCGCCAATATAGAACTATGCAAAAAAAAATGTAAGGGTTGAGTAACATGCCGTATTCCGTGGGCAATTAAGGTAAATGATGAGTGATCCATTAGTCGGATTGCCGCCCCCTGAACCGTGCCGCCCGGGGCACGTGCCCCCGTCTGCCCCCCCTCCTAGATCCGGCCCTGCCATCTGTAAGCAAGGTATCGTACAAAAGAAAAAATGAATTGTAATCAAAATTAATATTATACTCGTACCTACCTATCTTTATAAATATAAAGCTGAAACCACTTTATGCCTTTTGGTGCAGCTTCGGCAACGTCTTCTATAGAACTCGTAGACATTGTGCTTAATGTGTAAATAGTCCCTTCTACTTCTGCAGCTGTTAAACAATATATTTTTAATATATTTACATAAATGGATATTCTTAAGTAAAAACCTGCATTGATGTCTAGTACATTATCCACCTTTCGCATTGGCAGTTTCACCTTCAGGGTGTGCCATCTTTTGCATTCCTGAAGGAGAAATACCTACAGGCATCGAGACTTCTCGGCTTAAAACAGTTGTGCGTAAATCGCAACCAGTTAATCCAACTAGACATTTTGGACGTATTCGTAGTCTGTGAAAGGAAAGGTTTTTTATATGAATATGTTATTGTAATAATTAATCCAAACGAGTTCGTAGACTAAACGATAAATCGTATCCTAAAATACGAATCAAGCTGGCTGTGGACAAAAATCCGAAATTCATATTCAACCTTATTTACCTGGTTGCTCAATTAGATTCTATCATATAGGAATTAAGTGGTAGTTGCTAGATTAATATTTAAGTAAACCATAAAATAAAAACAAGTAAGATTGGACTTCTACATTTTAGTTACCTACCTCTGAAAAGCTTGTCTGTTTTCGAACAATGTCTGCTCATCGGTCGCTCCGCTTATGTAGTAGTCACGCGCTGCTTTGGGTAAAAGATGTAATGCTGCATCTTCTAGATCTTTTACACATACGTATTTCTCCATTATATTACGTAAAACTACAGAACACTAGTTCGATCTTAAGTCAATGAATAGGGATAGCAATTACTCAATACGGAATATTATAGAGCTAATTTAAAACTGAGATTTATCAGTAACTTGCGAGATTGCAGAGGTCGATAAGATAAAATAACAAGCAATAAAGTAAGTTGTTGAAGATATCAAAAATCTTTAGGCAAATACATTATACTAGGTAATGCATGTTTTTAGTATTATATATCCATCCATATACTATTATAAATGTGAAAGTATCTCTGTCTGTCTGTTTGTTACGCTTTCACGCCTAAACGGCTAAACGGATTTTATTGAAACTTGGTATGTTGATAGGAGGTAGCCCAGAATAGGTTTTAGGCTACATTTTGTCCCGTTTTCACCCCCCACTTCCCTAAAATGGGGGTTGGAAGTTTGTATGGAACATTCCGCAATTTTTGTAGTACGACGCTGAAATTTGGTATGCGGACTATTTGTCGGAAACGAAAAAATAAGGCATATTTTTTTTTTTCAAAATCCACCCCCAAACCCTTCAAATAGGGGAGGAAGTATAATATCCGATTTTTCGCAGTTTTAAGGTAGATTTTATTGAAACTTGGTATGTTGATAGAAGGTAACCTAGAATAGGTTTTAGGCTACTTTTGTCCCGTTTTAACCCTCACTTCCCTAAAATGGGGGTTGGAAGTTTGTATGGAACATTCCGCAATTTTTGAAGTACGACGCTGAAATTTGGTATGCGGACTATTTGTCAGAAACGAAAACTATGGCATATTTTTTTTAAATCCACCCCCAAACCCTTCAAATAGGGGAGGAAGTATCATATCCAATTTTTCGCAGTTTTTAAGGTAGATTTTATTGAAACTTGGTATGTTGATAGAAAGTAACCTAAAATAGGTTTTAGGCTACTTTTTGTCCCATTTTAACCCCCCACTTTCCTAAAATGGGGGTTGGAAGTTTGTATGGAACATCCCGCAATTTAGTAGTACGACGCTGAAATTTGGTATGCGGACTATTTGTCAGAAACGAAAAAATATGGCATATATTTTTTTTTTCTTAAAATCCGACCCCACACCCTTCAAATAGGGGAGGAAGTATCATATCTGATTTTCCGCAGTTTATAAGGTAGAAAAGTAAATTAAAAGATGACACTTAGGTAATATCATTCATATTCATAATAAATAATACATATTATTGGGATTAAACATGTAGTCACCTACAGTTTGCTATACGTGCTTTCATGTCGCACCATATCACGTGTTATGTCGCGCACAGTAGGAGTTCCTGTAACAATATTTTTACTAATATATGTATATTATTTAAGGGGGTCAGGATACAACTTTTATTTTATGTCATTATGTTAATGGAATGGTCAGTTCGATCATCTGGTGGGAAGCGATTCATCTCACAGTGATCACCCGAATTGACAGATGTTAGGTCACTTATGCCCAGTAATTTCACTAGCTACTGTGCGAAAGAGAACAGTGAAAAACACTCCAATATAGTACCTACTTCCCGCCGCACTATTTGTACTATTGAATAGTACCATTTATGGTGCAAATGGCACTTATTTATACCACTTGTACCATCAATGATTCAAATGGCACTGATCTACCCACTTGTACCGTCAATAGTATGAATACTAGACACTGTTTTTGGATCACAAATTGCCAACCCAGCGCATGTTCGAAGGTCAGCCATATCCTCCACGGGTCCGTGGTCAAATAGTTCGACGGTAATGTCCTATGGGATTTTTTATTCTATAAGTAAGTAACCGAGCAGGAAGTTCACCTTATGATAGTGATACCGCCGACCATGGACACATCTTTCGGAATACCAATACTCCGAAGGAGCAAAGACGCATTGCCAACCTTTTATATACGAGAGGAGGTAAAGGATAATCTTCGGAAAAGTTTAGGGTATCAGCTTTTACATACCTGCTATGTGAAATGCGGATTCAAGTTCTGTTCGAATAATTGAGAGCATTCTTTGAACACCAGCTTGTCCACCTACAGTTAACCCCCACAAAGCAGGTCTGCCCACAAAAACCTATAATGACAGGGAATTATTATTATGGTGAAAAATTAAAACAAATTTCCCAGCAAAATCAGTTAATAATTTTCCTACAAATGCTTTACTTAGGTAGTCATAATAAATAAATAAATATCCACTGACATTCTCACAGCGCCATCTAGCCCCAAGTTAAGCGTGAAGCCTGTATTATGGATACTAAACAACGGCAAAAAATATATTTATATACATCATCATCAGCTCATTAAACGTCCCCACCGAGGGGCACGAGCCTACCCGTATAGGGTGATTAGACCTTAGTCGTCCACGCGGGCCCAGTACGGATTGGACGACTTCACACACAACCTTCGAATCTCTTCGCAGGCGTGCATGAAGGTTTCCTCACGAAATTTTCCTTCACCGTAAGAGCGTCGGATAACGTACATATATTTTCGAAAATTTGAAAATACATAGGTACGTGTCGGGATTTGAACCTCAGCCCTCCCAGTAGGAAGGCGACAGTCCACACCAATGAGCCACCGACGCTCTATTTCTATTTATATACATTTTTTTGTAAATTAATACATATTATACATAGAAAACACCCAGACCATTACAAACAGACATGTTCATACACACAAATGTTTGTACTGCCCGGGGATCAAACCGGGAACCCTTGGTGTTGCAGTCGACGTCTCAACCGCAACACCAAATGGGTCGTCAAACAAAGGTTGCAGTAGACAAGGTTTAGATCCCACAGCATTTGGAAACCGTGATACAGTTGTTTCTAAAAAACATACATACGATCAAATTGAGTAACCTCCTTTTTTGAAATCGGTTAAAAAATTAGGATTATTATCATGTATTTTAAAGAGTTTTTTAGGAGGGATGCTTTTAATGCTCACCATCTTAGCGCCAAGAGCTAATGCCTTATAGACATCAGTACCAGTCATAACGCCACCATCCAGATAAACTTCAACATTGTACTCTTTCACAGCATCCACTATCTCTGGTAAAGCTTCAATCTGAAATATCGAGTAGCAGTGTAGCGTTAAATTGAGGAACAATCAGGCTCAGAATCAGCCTGAGCCGTAGGCCTGAACATCGTTTTTTTTTAAATATCCTCAGGCACACAGCGTCCTTTGTATCGTACGTTAATTAATGGCAGCCGCAACCGACGACGTAACAGTACAAAAACATTTAATTATTATTTTCATACAAGTAAGTGAAATATAATTGTTGTATTGAAACTCTACTGGTTTTCACTATGTGTGTGATCTCAAGGGGATTCGAACCAAGTCCTAAAGATCAAGCAGCTAAATATAACTTGAAACCAAGTAAGCTTATGCATACTAGGCCACGAAAGCATTCGGCAACAGTTATTTGACAAGCATCTGATGCATTTATGGAAATAGATTAGGAAGACGCTAAGAAAAGTATCAGGTAGTTACTCTGGAAATTAGGTGATTATCATTATTCAAATCCTTGGGGAATTGAATAATGATAATCACCTACCTGGAATTTAGGTGATTATCATTATTCAAATCCTTGGGGATTTGAATAATGATAATCACCTAATTTCCAGAGTAACTACCTGATACTTTTCTTAGCGTCTTCCTAATCTATTTCCATAAATGTAGGCTTTACCCGACGACCCTCGTCATTGAAGGGGTCATCATACCAATATTTGCCAAACTGGAGTAATGCGTATTTGTAGTTGGCTAGTGCTTCGTTAATTTTTCAGCACCATGTATAATATCTACAAAGTGCCGATTGGTTTGAGTACCAGTACCTAGATGTAGAATCGAAAGATCTTATTTTACACCTACTTCACATTTCTTTCGTTATTAGACTTTTTATAAACTTACAGTAGCAGGAACTCCGTCCAGCTGTCTAGCCCCCGTGATTAGAAACCAAAATTGCGGAACATCCTGCTTCAACTGCCTTCTTTGCATCATCTGCTCGAAGAATGCCCTTTGCTATTATAGGCAACTTTGTAATGCTGTAATTTAAATAATAATGTGCTTTAGGTATACTCTGTTTCAAATGTTAACTACACGATTGAAAAAAGAATAACTTACTTTTTAAGCCATTTAATGTCATCCCAAGACAAAGACTTGTCGAATAAGTTTTGCACATAGTTATTTAAACCACTGCCTTTTTCAGTTGCATGTATTTTGGTAGCCAGATGACCTTCGAAATTGGCCAATCTGTAAAAATAAAGGTTAAAAATCGTAAGCCATATTTAACCGCCATGACGCCTTAAAGTGCCAGACAACAGATTTCTATTGTGTCTGGATTCCCGGCGTTCAATGGGTAAAATTGCGGTTAATGACCGTCTTGTGAATGTTACCCATGCATATATTTATTTGAAGGACACAATGTTTTATTGAAGGGTCAAAGTCAATTTGAGGAACATGAACTTAAATAAGTATATGTAATACAATAACATAATATGAACTTACTTTAGATGTTGAGGCAAAGTAAACTTGTTTCGAACATCAGCTCTTCTTAGACCAAATATTGGTGTATCGACAGTCAACGCAATTGCCTTAAAGCCTGCCTTTTCAGCTCTGAAGACTAAATTCTTAGTGACTTCTCTATAAGAAAATTAAGCGTTATTATTTGTACGGGCCAAATTTAAGGCCGCTGTATTGAAAACGATGATTGGGTCATCATAGCGAGAAATAATAATTACAGGTGTAGAGACGGATCAATGCATAATACCTACATAAGTCATGCACTTTAACTTTAGGTATCAAAGATAATACACCAAATGAATTATGTTTACGTTTCATCAATGGTAAGCGTCAAAAGTAGGTTAAGATGCCCTAAACGACGTGCCACGGAAAGTCAATCTAGTATCAATAATAGACACCAAAAACCAGAACCAGGTTAGCAACATCCTCGGATTCCTAGCTGGAAAACAATTCTAATGCAGGTCGAGTTTTTTGTCTTCTATTGATGACTGTACCTACGCAATACCGAAGACATACTCTACATTGACATACAATCGTACAAGATTGTATACTAATCAAACTTAATATTATACTCGTACCTACCTATCTTTATAAATATAAAGCTGAAACCACTTTATGCCTTTTGGTGCAGCTTCTGCAACCTCTTCTATAGAACTCGTAGAAATTGTACTTAATGTAAAAATTGTCCCTTCTGCTTCTGCAGCTGTTAACAATATATTTTAAAATATATATACATAAATGGATATACTTAAGTAATTACCCGCACTGATGTCTCATACATTATTTACCTCTCGCATTAGCAGTTTCACCTTCAGGGTGTGCCATCCTTTGCATTGCTGTAGGAGAAATACCTACAGGCATCGAGACTTCTTGGCCTAAAACAGTTGTGCGTAAATCGGAACCAGTTAATCCAACAAGACATTTTGGACGTATTCGTAGTCTGTAAACAAAAATGATTTTTACATGAATATAAGTAGATTTTATTGTAATAATTAATCGAAATGCGTTCATTTTAACGTCTAGTCAAACGATAAAACGAACCCTAAATAATAATAGAAAACAATCCAAATTCTTATTCAACATTATGTACCTGGTTTCTGAATTAGGTCTTATATTATAGGAATCAAGTAGAATGTACTAGATACCTATTTTAGTAAACCTTAAAAAGTAGTAAGATTTAACCTACCTTAATTTTTTAGTTACCTCTGGAAAGCTTGTCTGTTTTCGAACAATGTCTGCTCATCGGTCGCCCCGCTTTTGTAGTAGTCACGCGCTGCTTTGGGTAAAATATGTAATGCTGCATCTTCTAAATCTTTTACACATACGTATTTCTCCATTATTGATACGTAAGACTACAGAACACTAGTTCGATCTTAAGTTAATGAATAGGGATAGCAATTACTCAATACGGAATATTATAGAGTTATTTTATAACTGAGATTTATCAGTAACTTGCGAGAGTACAGAGGTCGAATAATAGTTCGAAAATAAGATAACAGGCAATAATCTGTTGAAAACATCAAAAAACTTTAGACAAATACATTATACTGATTGCTAATGCATGTTTTTAAATTTGTTAGTATTATATATTGTTTGTTTATTTCTTTACGTATACTAAAAATATTTACCTAACTATGCAAACTTATTAAATTATGTGTTCAAAGTAATAAGACTAAGAGGTTCTAATTTATAGTTCTTGATATATTGCCTTCCAATTATTCAACCATAATCAATAAATTATTCAGCTATCGTCGTTCATACTTAAACTCTCTAGTAGTTTGCCTTTTGATCATTTTTATCTGTAAAAGTTAAAATTTCTGAAGATTTGACTTCGTCACTGCACAAAATGTAGGTTGTTTTCTCGCATTGTCCTTTTAGTATTAAATATTTTTAAACAAAAGATATTAAAACATGATTCGTCATTTTTATTCTGTTCAACAAAGGCAATCGAGCTTACCGTTTGCCAGATGGTAAGTGACACCGCCGCCCATGAACATTATAATAATAATTCTTTGTTTATTGTTCTAGAAACAGAGGGTGTAAAACCATCTTAATAATATTTAAGTACAATTTCCAGCGAAAAACGTTAGTCACAATTGGTTTCAATATTTTGATCTTGTGATATTAACATTTAAAGGCCCACAATGGTGTAAGTAGGACGATGATATTATTAGAAATAAAACGATAAACTTTTTTTGAAATTTATTTTAATATTATAATATCTGTACGAATGCAATTTCGTTAGCATTCTTGTATAATGTCAAATGCCATTCGTTATATATTTGCCATAGAAACGTTATACAAAACTCAACTGACCTTATAATATTTTAATTATAATTTTACACTTGCATGCAGTTTTGCCGATTATTTATCCACAATGTAACATGTACTACACATGTGCATACACAAAATTAATATGTCAACCTAAAAATTTCTTTTACAAGATTCAACTACTGTCGGAGAATTAATTAAAACGGCACAAGTTATTGGTGGATAAATTAATTCTTAAAATAATTTTGAAGCGATCGAAAGTTCCCACTTGCACTCACACAGGAACGCTCTAGGGATTCCAATATTCATCATAATTATTAATGCTGTACTTATTATAAAATATATTAGTAAAAAGAGAGTTAAAATGACAAAACTTTTATGGAAGCATTAAACACTCAGAATTAATTCACTTAGTCTAGAGGCGAATGCCGCTGGCACAAGTGGTAACTTCCTTTCAATAAATAACTCGTACAACGAGATCACCCTCACAATATTTGGTTTTCCTTTTTTTGACATCATTACTATTTCTCCTATCTAAGCCTAAGATCAATCACATTTCATCTCCATTCAACAAAATATTTACTTTTGCGTTATACAAAAAATACAAAACATTTCCATTACTAAGCTAAGTTGAAAAAGGGCGCATCCCTCATTTTATAACTTCTTTGGTAATAAGTTAACATTATGATTAGCAGGTGATCGATCGAGTTTCTAATTGTTCACTACACTGTATCTTCTAAGCAACTAAATCATCAGGATTTGGTTAACCAATACCCAAACGATTAGCTTTTGTGTCTATTAAAATAGATAAAACCAATTTAATAACATTTTTGACGTTGTATAAAATAATATTTGTCATAAGATATGCAGACTATCAGGAGCAAGCAAATTGAGCAAATCATAGTAAAATAAGGCACAAGGTCTACGAGACCATTATATATTATTTTAGTGCTACAGGATTAGTAAAGGTAAAACCGTAAGCGGACGCAAATGCATAACTAAATGACAAAGTTTCACTTGACAGGTCGGTGGCTAGGCTAGGTGTGAGCCCCGCGAGTGCGTCGTCTGATAGCCTGGATTGTACAACGATTTTACAACTAGTAAGAAGAAAATACCATACAACTATTATTAAGACATATAAAAATAAATAACATATATTACAAAGCAGAATATTGACATAGTGGCAACATTTTCCTGTTAGACTAGTCGTTAATACCTATATCTACATTTTTGTTAAATTAAAAACTAAGATCATAATGTAAATACATCTATCGAAATAAGCGGAAATATTAAAATTTGTTATGCTTAGTCAGTTTTAGGCCAATATTGAAATCTGGCCCTTCATATTTTATAATATGTACAATCAGTTTATAATGAGCTCAGTACCGACTTGTTCGCGTTTTAACGTAGAGCACTGACATGTAATCCGTCTCACTATGCTCTCGTCCTTGTTCACAAGCCGTAACTTATTTCATATTTATGTAGATGTGATGGATAGTTAGAATGGCCATCTAGCGTGCCGACTTTAGCGCTACAAATATTACAAAAGGTTCAATTATAATTTCTAACTGATAACGCATGTCTCGTAATTATTGCTATTATGACATTAAATAAGTCTTAACACTTTTTCAAACGATATTTAATCCTATAATACGAATATTTTACGTTAATACTGTCGTTCTTAAATAGCTTTCAAATGATTTGTCACTGATTCATTAAAACATAGTCTACGTGAAATATAATTACATATGGCAGTTAACACACAACTTCTAACGTTTTAAAAACTAAGTCCAGTTAGACTAGCAACAATAGTTAAACAGCTATAAACATAATTTGAAAATAATATGATTAATAGTTGCATATAATTTTGAAAACAAGCCATAGATGTACTTTTAATAAAATCCATTATTTTGTCATTGTTTCGCACTCATAATATTTATATCATACTTGTTATACTAGTCTGGTTCACTATAAGAAGAGGCGATTGCTTTGATTCATTCGTTTTATGATTGGTACGAGCGCCCACTTTGATCGAAAATAATAATATACCATTTTTCTTTTAATCGTTATTATTACCGACGATGATGATGACACTGAAACAGATGTTAAGACAGTTTTGATTCCTTTAACACAAATTAACTACTTAAAAATGACTACTCCTAGTTATGTCTACATGATTATTGTATTTCATATATGTACATTGACGCTACGTTATTGGTGCTTCTATAAATCAAAGATTGAAGGCTTGAAGGCGCTCGCACCAAACAATAGACGAATAATGACTTTTATGGTGTCCGTGCACTTACATTATATACATTACATTACCTACATTTGAAAATGTAAAAAGTACACAAAATTCCATAGTTTAGGTAGCTCATCAGTCCATCTTCCATATTAAACAAATATCTAGCACTTTTTATTATAAATGAGTAGAATACAATATAATCAGTATCAGTGATTGATCAAATTAAGTCCCTGGACTAAAACGACACGGAACAAACCATCCAAGGATCACACAATCAAAGTATGTGTATGTTTTATACTAGATTAGGATATTTCGTTTCGTCGACAATTCTAAACCATTAAAATGTCAACGTCCAGATAGCACCCACTTAGCATTAGCTTCTATATTAAATAGATCTATAACAATTGTCACTGGTTCACATAATGACTTCATGCAACTTATGATTCAAAAATTAACGTCACTTTATTTGATTTTTTTTGGTAATATTTAATGTTTTATTCCCTGTACTTTACAAACTGTGAATGCAAAATATTTATTGTTATTTTTAATACATTACAGTGTAATTCTATTTTATAGTCAGGTGCTGCAATGGCAGTGTGTACCTTAACAGCGACATAACACAATATAAATGTATAATATACAGTAAGAGCACTGTCTGTCAAGCCGATTATGCACCGCTCGTAAAACTAATTCACGCTCGTTGGAGCAGTGTCTCTCTAGTTTCTATATGCGGGACCGGCTCGACAAAGAAACGAGCCGAAGACGATTGCGTGCAGTTTTAACCGCTTGAACAGAGTTGCCAAATAACGCGACTAGTCTTAGATATAATACCAATATAAACATTTAAAATCCATGAACTATAGTTCACTAACGCAATATTACTAGAAGCATAGCGAATGAATAGCAGCGAAAGCTAAGTAGAAAAGTTCATTTTATTGGCGTTAATCTAAAACGAAAGCGAAGATACCGGTCGCCATCTCACTCGCGGAGGACAACCGCTCACGAGCACTACAATTCAATCATCACAAATCAGGAGACGCAAACGCGGCCGTAAGCCGCAACGTGTCACGTCCGCGACAACTAAGCTTTAGAAACCGTAACGAAAACTACAAACGCGATGTGTTTATAAATCTTAATTAGAGTAAAAATAAATAATATGGTACTTTTAAAGCGGAACATTAAGCTAATAAATAACGGAGCGTGAGGGGCGGCGGGCAGGGCGAGGTCCCACACGCGTCGTTAACATCACAGAACAAAACGTGGTTTAGGCGTAAAACGTCAGGAAGTCAAAATGACGGATTAGCAAATTGTCAGAATTTGGTATTTTTATTCAAAATACCTTTTGTGTACTTAGTATGTTAATTTAAACTTTGCGTTTAAAATTATATGTCAAAGATGAATTTATATTAATTATCATTAAGTGATTTTTCATTTATTTCAATATTAAGCGAATCTGTCTATACGTAAACCTGTTAATGCGCGAATCTCATTTTTATCGTAGATAGTCGGAAAAGTAGACGATTCACCCCATGGTGTAGTGACAACACCACACCATACCTGGTCTAATATGTGTACTTGTAACGTACTTATCTGTCATTTTGCATTCCGACATTGGCCGTCCAACCGTAAAACGTGGGTTGCCCTAGAAGAGGGGCCGCGTCCCGTGCACCGGGCGCGCGCGGGCCCTCGGCTCGGCGTCGGCGGCGGCGTCGTCGCTGCCCGAGCCCGAGCCCGAGCCCGAGCCTCCCGCCGAGCCGCCGCCCGAGCCGCTGCCGCCGGCGCGTTGCTGCTCCTCCTCCTCGTCCTCCTCGTCGGGGCACAGCTGGTACGCTCTGCCGACATACCACACGCGTCAACATCACGTAACTTATATCGTTATTACATAGGGAAATAATTGTGCTAGTTGGTGGTAGACTCGGTACTGAATCATCAAGGTAATAGATAAATAATATAATATTTATTAATAAACCCAAGTTACAAAATTTCTAAAGGTTAATGTCTATAACATATTAACAAAATATTGGAACTTGACGGCTGTATGTGGTAAAAACCGTGTCATCTAGGTAGATACTTAATACATAATTATAACCATATTTATGGCGCTTTGTTTCAACCTATTTATATGACATTTCAATCGTCTGATCTTTTGAGCCAGTATAATGTTAACAATAATATGGACACTTTGTTTGTACTGATATTATTGGCTTTTTGGTTGCGTCTATTGTTTTGGATAAGTGACCCCATCTTTTAGACGCTGACTGTACCACCGCAGATATCGTCCCGTAAAATAGGAGTGCTATGCACTTCTGTTTCTGTTCGGCACTGTAGCAAGTAAAATTACCGGGTATAAGAGACCTAACATGTGTTGTCCCGGTTGACGCGCGCAGAGCAGTGTTGACGGAAAAATATTAATTACCTACTGTTATTAATTTCCTTAAACATTGCTTCTGTTATAGTCAGGCATGTCACTTACCATCAAGTGAGCGTCCTGATTATCCTGAACACTTTGTAGCATAAAAAACTGACCCACAGAAATGTCAGTATATAATTAATAAACAAAAGTAATACTCACTTTTCCAGTGTTTTTCGAGCAGAGTTACTACGCTCCAAGAAATAACCACTGGACGTTTCGTTGGACGTCGTCCCGTACGACCCGTAACCGCCTGGCCCATACTGTTGGACAAAAAAAAATTGTGTTATAAAAAATTCGAAACATGTAATTTACACATATTGTGTGTATCTTTTTGATATAAAAGGATGTAAAAAAGAACGATATCAAAAAAGTAACAAACAAAAAATCAGTGACTTTTTTTTTTCAGTAAATATGTATTTACATAATTGCTAAATGGCGGCTTTCTTGTGTGCTGGCTGCGTCGTGGCAGAAAACGCCTCGATATATGTGGATGGGTCATAAATGAGCGTAGACATGCCGGCAAAATGCTTTTCAATAGGAATGGTTCTAATTGTATAAGTGAGGATGTGTCATTAATTTGTGTATGTCTGTGTGCGTCTCTCTTTCTTTGTGTGTGTGCTTTTATCTGTGTGTGTGTGTCTATGTGCATGCGATGTGTGTGTAGGAGCCGGTGTCTTGCTGTCACTATCTGTGCTTGCACTCCGTACCCGGTCCTGCGGGCAGCGGCCTCAAGCGTCGGCGCAAAGGTGTTTGGTTAAAGCTAGTTCGATTGAAATTGGGCACTAGGGGCGTATAAGGGCTGTGAAGTCATTAGAAAGAAAAAAATATTTAACACACAATAAAATACAACAACAATTGAAGTCTTCCACTCATCTGGAAATACATTGTCACAAATAGAACGGTTTACTATGGCAGTAATAGCATCCAGAGATTGAGGCAAAGTCAATGTCAACATGTCGAGAGATAGACCATCATTCCCCTGTGCATAAGATTCACATGCCTGTGGTGCTCAAAGTACGATAGTTGAGAAATAGCAACACTGTCCCCGCCAGGCACATCCAAGAAATGAGTATTTATAATGTCGGGATCAGTAAACATCGCAGGAAGAACATGTTTCATCATTAGAAGCACCTCTGTGTGTGTGTGTGTGTGTGCGTGTGCGTGTGTGTGTGTGTGTGTCTGTGTGTGTGTGTGTGTGTGTCTGTGTGTGTGTGTGTGTGTGTGTGGTCTGTGTGTGTGTGTGTGTCTGTGTGTGTGTGTGTGTGTGTGTGTGTGTATGTGTGTGTGCGGTACCCGGTCGAGCTCGTCCTGCAGCCAGGCGAGCAGCGCCCTCCAGCGGCGGCGCGCGTGCGGCTGCGCCCGGAGCGCGCGCACGGCGGCGGGCGCGCGCGCCATCACGCCCACCACCAGCTTCACGCACGCGTACGCGCGCTTGCCGTAGTGACCGCGCGCGCGCGCCGCCGTCTCCAGCAGACCCGGACGCTCCTCGGACACGCCCTGCAACCAATTATATTCTGTATATATAAAGGTAGATACGTTATCCATGCCTCAAAAACGAACCGCCGAAGAGAGTACAGTTTGTACTCTTTTGTTTAGGTAAATGTACGCTCATTCGACATATGTGTATGTGTGCTGTCACTGCATTCGGAACACTTTTTTCGATTTCTTATTTCGATTTTGCTAGTATATCACAAATCCATACTTTTTTACATCATTGCCTACAAGACACGTAACATATTATAATCACTGTTAATCTAATATGCAATTTAAAAAGTGTATGATTTTAGCCGGTTAATAACCTTAAAAACCAAATTCGCAGCTTTAATTAGGGTTAATTACTGCAGTGTAAATATCTTCAGTATATAACACTATCATGGCAAGAAAAATAGACGAGTTTGCGCTACCCACATTCACAGTCTCCTTCTTGTAATAAAACCAATATAAATAGAATTATTAACTTGTACGATACGTGCTACATGTAAATAAACCTGTGAGGATGTCTAGAAGAAATCGCTTCCAGCGATAAGACCACCTAAATTGCATTATATTTTGTGAATAACTGTGACTGTGTGTGCAATAAAGAATATTATCTAAACCTCAACGTGCGTACCTTAATAACATTATGTATACGATGGTGCTGCCAACTGTCCTCCATAAGCAGTAAGCCGTAAGAGCATCCGCATGCCGCTGAGCTCGTGGCAGTACGCGTACGCCATCTGCCACAGCAGCTCGCCCAACGCCGCGCGAGACCACTCCGCCTGCTCCCAGCACAGGAACTGCACTAGGCGGATGCCCTCCTCGCAGCCGCAACACTCCTCTGTCAGCTTCTTCATGTATGTGCTGCAAACGTAAACATTTGTAGGTACTTCAGCAGCTTAATAGACGATCATGTACTATTGTTTCTATCACCAGCTGATTTCAATATTAAAATCCTAAATAAAAATAAAAACGACAAAACCTTAGTTTTTTACTATCATTTATGCAAAAATGTATTACTATTGAAAAAAATATGCGTGTTCAATTTTGTACAACTGCTTATTTTATTGTAAAACCTTTGTCAGCAGGACCAAAAAGGCAATTGAGTTACTGATTTAGACAAGGTACGCACAATTATACAAAAGCCGGGTATATAACTGGCTCGCATGTTTGATTATATTTTCATAAATATTCAGATATTATTTAATTGGTGAGAGATTAAGTTGCATACATAGATCAGTCCAATTTGACCGGACCAATAGCCGATGGAGCTAACGAATTCCAGAATGAGGACTGCGTCTTTAAAAGCGTGCGGATTATGCTATCCAGCCCAATGAACCGTCTTGCGAAAGCTAGCTGATGTAGTCTAAATAAGGGGAGCGGAGGACCCGGCCTCTGGTGTAGATTAGGGAAGTCCAGCAAAAGGTTCCGGCTTCAGTAACCCTAGATCTCTGTAGATACATATAGCTGGTAGAGAAACAGTACCAAACAAAAGTTATGTAGTTACCTGGCCCTATTATAGAGCAAGTCCGCTGCAGCAGGTGATAACTGTGGGCGGGCGGCGGGAGAGGGCGGATCAGCCAACGGATTGGGTAACGGCGCCACACCTTCGCCCGCCGCCTGGCAGTGCTGGCTTACGTCACAACACCGAACGAGCGCGTACACCACCTGCCGGTACGGATATGCCTTCATCATATATGCCACCAATTGAGTGGTACATAAATTATGGTGGAAGCTTCATTTGACATTTATAAGTGCCTTCCTCGGGCCTAAACTGAATAAATAATATTTGAAAATTTTGAAATTTGAAAAATAACATACGTGGTTAATAGTGCAATAGTTTCGAAAGACGTTGGCTACTTGGCAGAATATACCCAAGCACTGAAGAAAATGCCATCATTTATAGTTCTTTAAGGGACAGCCTCCAAAGATCATAAATACTAAAGCCCAAATTAAAATATTCTTTGAAGGGGGTTGGAAAATAGGAGTCCAAATTTTGAACGAACAAATTTTATGAAAAAAATTTCACTTGTTTTATGAGACACATCAACATTATAATGATTATACAGAATTAGACTACGCACACGCACTCACACATACGAAGTGTGTTGGTCCAATGTAGCTTCACAGAGAAGTTAAGTTGGATAAGGTGAACAGTAAACTATTGCTTAACAGATACTATATTAATTTTCGCGACATAAAAGCTTACCTGATGTACTTTGGCTGATTCTGGATATTGATATTTTACTAGAGACGCTGTGGATTCATCCATGCATACGTTCAATACAATATCCAATATCTTCAACTGAAACAAAAACAGCACAATGAATATATTTGTTCACTGTTTTTAAAGCTATAACATTTTCTTCAGTTATCGGGTCCAGAGTAACAGATCAGGTCTTTCACGGACTGTCAAAATAGTCACCCTTATGGGTGACTGTCTACCGCGTTGAGTTGAGATTATGGCGCAACCTTACACTATTGGTATAGACTTAGGGGCTAATGAAGGTCCTCAGACTAAGATATTTATACGTGGTTTACAATTGCCTATGGCTTTCAGGAGTCAACAATAATCTGAAAATCCTGCTAACTTTTGTATTTTTATTTTTGTCCATAGACATTACAATCCGGTAGTTACCACCATGTGCAATAAAATATCAAACCTTATTTTTATAAAAGCGCACATTATTTTATACGTCGTTTGAGTCGTTTCATTGATAAGTTTGTTTATTTTCAATAAACTGTATTTTAAATACACTGAAATCAATATATATAAGGTCACACACAACACATATCATTAATCTCATACGAAACGTTCCTTTTTGATAGTTAATAAAAAGTACGTCAACGATTAGTGGTGTCAACTACCGGATTCTCTCACTATATTTTTCGTCGTTTGACCCAACCTATTTGTAGGTCTGAACTAGTGTTCTGCAGCTTATATATGAGAGTGTATAAACTTATACATGAGAGCATCGGTGGCTCAATGGTGTGGACTGTCGCCCTCCTACAGGGTGGGCCGTGGTTCAAATCCCGCCACGTACCAATATGATTACGAATTTTCGAAAAATATATGTACGTTATCCGACGCTCTTACGGTGAAGGATAACATTGTGAGGAAACCTGCGCACGCCTGCGAAGAGATTCTAAGGTCGTGCGTGAAGTCGTCCAACCCGCACTGGGCCCGCGTGGACGACTAAGGCCTAATCACCCTATACGGATAGGCTCGTGCCCCTCGGTGGGAACGTTTAATGAGCTGATGATGATGATACATGCAGCAACGCATACATACCCTGATAAGCTGGTGCCTCTCGGCTAGGCCGAGCATGGCGTACGTGTGGAACAGGTTGAACAGCAGCGGCAAGTGTCGGGCCGTGTGCGCGTCGGTGAGAGGGGGCGTGGCCAGCGCTCGGGCGCTACACACCACCTGGTCCGATAGCGACTCCGCCGCCCATGACCCGTGACCACCGCTCACTGGTAATCACATGTTACCAAGTCAATTTGCTATACTTAAGGCCATAGAATGTGTTTATAAATAATTTATTTACGGACAATTTAGACACATGGGTTATCGTTTCAAAACTATATAAAGTGGTGATTTTCGTGACTGTAGGGTGACGCTGGTTATTTGCATATATGGAGTGCACATCACTGTTGCCAACAGGCTACCTAACACTTTTGAAGAAGCTTTAATTAATTGTTTGAACAAATATAGCTGTGAAATTATAATGAAAACATATTTATATCAAAATCAGTCTCTCTAGACTGATTGTGATATAAATACGTTACTTGGAGAGCAAGTTCTCTAATCTTAGCTCGCATGTTGTATACATTTGTGCTAGGACATAGGCAAATAGGGTTTTTGAAAAAAAAAATTTAACTTTATTTAACTTTATTTTACTTGACATATTTTTTGTTTCCAATTATGTTATAAATAAATCAAGTTATTTCATAGCAGTATTTTTGTCAAGATATGAGATTTCACAAGTTACAAAATCAATAAAAAGTGTTACTAACCTGGTGGATCTTTTATTGAAAAGTGGGCTAAGAAAAACGATGATTTTCATGAATACTAGACGTACTTCAGCAGAAGGACACGTTAATAAATAGTCACACAATCTGAAACAATACAATTATTTGTAAGACAATTAAGATGTTGATAAAAGTAAATCATTTGTATAAGGTTTAAAGGTATAAATTTACCTGTGTGGATGTTTAAAGAGATCAGTTGCAAACCAAGCTCTAACAGCTTGTGAGCACCGTAAATGCTGGCATAATATGTCATGCCTGAAAAAAGGTGAATAATAAAATTTAGTTTATCAATCAGAATAACACATTTTAAACCAGTAGTTCAAAGTTAATATTACCAATCAGCTGCAGGACCGCGAAGAGTTTTCTTCGTATGAAAACCAACTTGGAATAAAAACTTTGTTGCTAATTGTACTGCTAACATAGACATCTCTTCGTGCTCTTGACTCTGTAAAACATTTTTATTTCATAAGTAAACTAAAGTCATGATTACACAAACTTAATACAATAAATTAATGTTCAGCTCACCCAAACTCTCTCAAACCGCTGTGAACCAGGTAAAACTTGTAGTCTCATACAGCAAAGTTTCTTCATAAAATTGAAATGTTCAAGACTAAATTGATCTTGATTGTGAGAAAAAGCTATGTTGCCACGACGAACTGACTGCCAGATAGGCTTTGGTATGGCACCTTCCCTATAAAAACAGTTATTTGGTTACTAAAATGCAGAATGAAAAATTATGAATATTTGGTTTATAATTTATCTAACAGTACATACCTACTCGATACCGATACCTAATTTTCATATTAAAAGTCGTGATAAATAATTTTCATTCGTATGATACTTATTCCATTTTATCTAAAATATGTTTAACGTTGCAACTTACTTGAGTGTTAAGTTCCTCATTGACTGCTCAAGACTAGAAGTTTCTATAGTATCCTTCCTCGTGTAAAACAGCATATAAGCATTCCACCACCTCTTTTGACGCTTGTACAATACCCTCTTTAGCATCGGATCGAACACCTAGAACGTTATTAGAAATCACTACTTCACGCATAGGAATCACTTTACTAAATATGTAAAGTTTCTTTTTACATACTTTGAGTTACAAAACATTAATTGAAGTATACATTTTACAAGGCGCTTCGTGAATTTTCAGCCACGCAGAGAAGGTTATGGTGCATAGTACTAAGGACAAAGTGTAGTGAACCAGGTATCCGTGTCACTTGCGAGGTTTACATGTCACGGTGACCAACCAATAACCAGCACAGGAAGACGCGACGACCGACCAATACCCGCACAGGAAGAAGACGCTATGTGTAGAAAATCCCATTTGCGAAAAAGTTTTCCCACGTTTCCGCTATATTTTTAAATACATAAATAACTCTACACAATTAATTCTGTCCTCAGATAATAATAAATATTTATATACCTTTTTATTGCACTTATCACAGTGGTACGCATCCGCGCCTTCCAAAAGCTTCTTTGACCGTAAGAGTGTCGGATGTACGTACATATATTTTCGAAAATTCGAACAGACATTGGTACGCGGCAGGATTTGAACCTGCGCCCTGCAGATCGGAAGGCCAGTCCACACTAATAAGCTACCGACGCTCTCCTTATCATTATACAAGTAGGTATTCAACTGTTTTATTAAGACAGAATAATAACGATCACATTATAAATACAGAGCTACGGCTTCATGAATTGTTTTTGGTCAATGATGGTAGATGGATGGTCCCACCTCGCCCATGTACTCGCCGCCAAAGCACTGCGCCTTCATCTCCTCTTCGTCGTGCATCGCGCACTCTGATACGTCCCCGTCGTCTAATTTCACCCACCGCCCTGTCTCGCTACCATTATCCCTGATAACAAATGAGAAAATTACTTAGGACGATCCAAAATTTTAATGCAGTTACAGATTTTTGTATGTAGGGATTAGATCAATATAAAAACATATATCTCCTGGTTACCATCATATTGTTTATAATTAAAACTTAATATATCCACTGTTAAACAAAACCTATCCTAATGATTTTCACAGAAACCAATCCCTTGCAGTCAATCTGGCTGGGGTCGGCCTATGCTTTTTTAGCTGAGCGGATGTGGTTTTATGGTTGAGAAGTCTGCTAGTTCACCTCCCCGGGCAGCCGAAACATTTGTATGTATGATCATGAATTATTGTGAGTGTAGAAACACACTGTATTATATGTATTTATTTACATAAACGTATTTCAGTTTGTTTATCCGTTGTTTAGTATCCATAGTACAAGCCACTTGCTAAAACTGGGTAGATGGTGCTCGCTGTGTAAGTGTCAGTAGATATTTAATTATTTAAGTTACAGTAGTACAGTACCTGAGCAAGACGTAGGAGTAATAATGTCCGCCTGATGCTTGCCCCGAGTGTACGACAATGCCGCTGAGCTGGTAGTGCGTTTCTGGCGTGCGTTCCTCCCCGCCCTCCCACAGCGTCTCATCGCCCTCCGCTCTGGCCAAACCCCACGCTGCATGCACCAATATTGAACGTTATAATCTCATAATTATTGTACTTTATGAACTTTCTATAAGATAGATCTTAGCTATAATAGATGATAATGTTGTGTATATTAAGGCAAGACAGATCCTTCAATGCTTATCATTATACTCGCATAACAAATTCAAGATAACAAAGCTGGCTTATAAAAAAATAATTAGGTGTAGTTCAATTACATTAGATATAGTTATAAAAATTATAATAAGAACCCTACTATTCTTTTTTGATCTCGTATTGCATATATTATTATTAAATATATCTACATATCAAAAAAAATATTTAATTTATATACTGTTTGAATATAATGAATAAAATAGTAGATATTCTTATTGTAAAAAGATAAACATTACCTGTATAAGGTTCCACATCTAATTCTCGTGGAAATTCGAAGTAGTCATTAAACTTTATTGCACACACTTTTTCAAAATCATATTCAAATCTTTTTAACTGTATAACTAATACTGGAGGTAGCTTGTTCAGACATAATCGTTTTACAGTCACGACCTACAAAATAATATTCCATTAGTATTCTTTATTGTGGAAAACTAATTATTGTGAATAGTAATTAGAGGTTGGAATTAGAAAGTTATTTCTGTACTTGCACGGAAATATTGATATTAATATGGATCATTCCGATATTTTTAATGGCCAATCCTATGTTCGCCTCAGAGGCATTAAAATCACAATGAAATAATGTCAATCCACAAAAATTATTAAATATTTTCAATCAATAAATCTCGGGATCTTGTATGTTCCTTACAATTAATCTTGGACTTTGAGTCATTCATCAACTTACGCTGTATGAATAAATAAATAATTAATTCCGACCTCCGATAATAATAAATATATCTATACCTTTTTATTGCACTTATCACAGTGGTACGCATCCGCGCCTTCCAAAAGCTCCCCTCTTACATAAGCTTCTAGAGATTCTTGCAATCGAGACATATTCCGTATGTCCAACGAAACAACACTAAACGGTTCTTCTTTACAATACCTAAAACAATCTTAGTTGAATAAATTTTGTTTCACTTATTATTAAATTAAATACACATAATATATTTTAATGTTACCTATGGGGACAGCCTTTGCAAATTTTTTGATCTGAGTATGTGCCCCCCATTGTTTTGGCCATCAACTGTTCTTGACCCAAAGATTTCAGAGCTTCATCTAAAGACTCTACTAGTGACATAAAAAACTCTACAGCATCCTGTTGCTCCCGCAAATTTACGGGTTCACCCTGTAACCTAAAGGAAATAAAACAAACGGTTTGTTGATCTTCCTTAAATTAATCGAAAAATATGGGTACTACAATAAAGAGACATGGTTACAAACCTAAAATGCGCCCATAATCCTCTAGGGACGTAATATTGTAGTTTGCTATAGTGTAAATGCGCAAATATTGCTTGAACTTGTTTTAAAATTGTGATATTGTAGTCACTGTTCACCTGCAAATATTTATTTGTAAATAAATTTGTATAGCACAATATGTAAAAACATTAATAATATTTATTTTTCATTATTCTGTACTTACTTCAGTGTTGTTCTCTACAATATTGTGATGATGACTTTCACCAGAGAAATCTTCATTAGGATCAGTAGCTGCACCTACAATTAATAAAATTATTTGTATTTAACCCTTACAACACAAGGAATCCAGACACAACAGAAAATCTATTGTTTCTGACGCCTTTAGGTGGCATTATCGTTCAAAGGGTTGATAACTATTAGTGGATTCTTAATTATTTCTGTTTCTATTTATGCAACGACCTTAAGGGATTTCAGATGAAGACTCGATTATCGGCTTAGATTGTTGAACGAGTATAGGTAACCTAGTATATGTTAAGAAGGAAAAGCGACCGGGTGTGTGATGATATAATTCTGCGTGCGGGTTCTGCAACTCGTTCTAGAAGCGTGAAACCAAACTTCTTAAATATAGTTACCTTATACTTAAACACTCCCTAGTGTGAAATTTTAATTGCATATTTATAGACCTAGTTTCCTAACACAAGTATTTCTTTATTTACTGGCAAGACTGCATCTTAGTACATTGTAATACTATACCTAGAAATTTCCTATTTAATAAAATTACCTTGGACAGTAAGTAAAGCGTCCCGTACCGCTCGCACACAGTACAGCTGCTGGAGCACAGAGTTCATGTAGCACGTGGCGCCCGCGTTTTTCAGTCCCACTAGGCCCGCCGGCGGACGCGGGCCTACGCACGGCATGTAGTCCCACTCGGACAGCGGCATGCTCTTGTCTGGAAACCGTATCGTATATTACATACTGGGCTACTTCGAAACTGTCATCGTTAAGTTGGACCAGTACGTAACTTTGAGATAAATTCTATATAACAAAATAAAGTAGTTATTGAGAACGCTTTTTAAGAAAGACAACCTTTTCAGGGTTTTAAGGAAGATTTACAGAGGGGACGCCGACTCTTACTCAGTCTCGTATAATAATCAATACCGTGCGCCGTGTGGAATTCAGATTAGAATTAAATTTTACCACGTCTCTTAAATTTAGTCTCTGTCTCGGATGCTGGATGTCTGTCGATTTTTTGCAGATTATATAAGAATTTTACCTTACTTCCCATGGATGCCGTAAGAAGCGCCTTTACTATGTCCGACGATACTGGGAACGTCAACGACACAAGAGAACACATAAAACAGTGATAGGAGTTCTCTTTTACAAAAATTCAAAGGTACCTTTTGGAGTTGTTTACCAGGTTACCAACTGTTCATCTTCTTAGTGACCGCTAAGCAGTCTTAGAACAATAATAAAAAATAAAAATAAGAAGATCAATCTCAGAATAAAAGGACGCTATTATAAAAATAGACATGTTACTTTAATAAGTGTATTTTTTTTGGTATAAGTACGGACGACTCAGTATCGAGTCTACCACCTAGTAATTAATAAATAGTAATTATAACAAAGTACGTAACATCAAGATCAGTTTTTTATCAGTCCAATCGAGTAGTATTCGAAACACGAACCGTTATAGAACATCAGTTCGAGCAGGCTGACGAGCGCGGCCATGTTGGGCACGCAGCCCTGCACCAGCGCCAGCAGCAGGTCCGTGGCCGCGGTAGCCGCGCCCGCGCTGCGGCACAGCGGCGCCGGGGGCTCCGCCGACGGCTCGTCGCCCGACCCCCGCGCACATGCGCCTCCACGCCCACGAGTACGGCCACAGGAACTCCGTCGTCACTTCCTGGTTGGGAACACAGTTCTAACTGTTGGCTCGTGATGACAATTCGGTATTGAAATACCAAACCATATTTTTATAAAAGCGCACCTTTCTTTATGTGTCGTTTCAATTTTAAAATAAATAAATATCCACCGACATTCACACAGCGCCTGAGAAGCCTGTTTTATGGATAATAAACAATGGATAAACATACTTATATACATCTTTTTTGTAAATACATACATATTATACATAGAAGACACCCAGACCATTACAAACAGACATGTTCATGCACACAAATGTTTGTACTGCCCGGGGATCGAACCCGGAACACATGGTGTTGCAGTCGACCTCTCAACCACTACACCGAATGGGTCGTCAAATTATCTATTATTTATTTATTAATTTAATATTGTATTTATAAATACATTGAAACCAATAAATAAGAGATCAATTGATGATAGTGAGCAATGACGTCACATATCACTAATCTCATACAAAATATATGGAAACGTTCCTTTTTTGACAGTGCATAAAAAGTATGTTCACGATTAGTAGTGTCAAGTACCGGATTGGACGATACATGTAGATCAACATGATGACGAGCAGCAAGGAGAAAAACTGTGTCGTCGCAAGGATAATATAATAAGCAGCAATGAGAAAAACTGTGTCGTCGCAAACACAATATAATGGTAGAGAAGTTGGTTATTAGATCAGGGTTCCGGATTTCATTTCTCTTTGATTTGTTCTGGGTGTTTCTATATGTGATTAAAGTCAACATCAAAATACATTTATTTAATAAATACATTCAATAAGCACTAAAAATGTTTTATGTTATAATTTACTGTGCGGAAAGGTCTGTGAAGCTCCTGCAGTGGGACGTCATATATATTGATTAATGTATATAAAATAACACATCTTTAAGAGAAATGTAAAATAACTACTAACTTTTATTAGCCCCGAATCTTTGTGATCCGGATGAGCGCCGTACTGGTACTTCACTTGGGAGGGGACGTGCGCAAGCAGCTCTTTGGTTAGATTGAGATGGCCTTCGAGAAGCGTGTCATCCAGAGTTTCGGGATTGGCACGAACCGCACGAAGCCAAGCCACCTATAGAAACATAAAAACAAATTTGGATTGAAACCCTCCATTTTAATGACATTGCGGTAGTGACGTGGTGGCCACACAGCACTACCGCTGCCACGTACTTCCATACTTTGTTAATGAAAATGCGGGTGCGTGCGTTCAACGAGAGGCAGCACGTGTACCTCGTGCAAGAGGTTAGGCGCGTGGCGGTAGTACCTTGGGTGCCGGTGGGTTTCAATGTGTTCATTTTGCGAGGTATCGGTGTTTGTAGCAGTTACAGATATACCTTATATGGACGATACACACGTATCACGTGCGCGAGGTGGCTGCAAGCGTTACTCGTGAGGTATCGGTCCATCGATACATATTAATTACGTTGGTACGATAATTATAAAATACGTCTTTGACGAGGTGCGGTGTTGCACGCATAAACGTCGCGCGCGAGGTCTGTTGAGGCTGAACGAGATCTATTACGCGAGATATCGTTGTTTACGGTTGTTGTACGCGCACCTTGAGCTTAGAGTCGGTGCACACGTGTCTCGCACGCGAAGTAGTCGTGTGAGCGGTAGGAAACTGCAGGCGTAGGTCATATGAGCGATGGCTGCAGGCGTACGTCGAGTAGGAGGCGCGGTTGCTGACGGTGCGTACCTGTTGCGCTGTGAGCGGTGGCGGCAGGCGCGTGCGTGGCGCGGTTACCGTCGGTGTGTAGGTACCTGTTGGGCGAGGTCTGCGTGCGTGCGGTCGGTGGGTCCGGCGAGCGCGACGAGGCGGCACCGCAGCTGCAGGAACTGGTGCGCGTGCGCGGCGTGTCGCGGCAGCCGCGCGCCGCCGCCGCCCAGCGCGCCCAGCGCCGCGCGCGCCGCGCCGCCGCCGCCCCACGCGCACATGCCCAGCACCTGCTCGCCGCACGACACGCGCACCTGCCACGCGCACAACCACACATCAATCACACATTCACTTATTTCGTACATAATGTGGTTTACACTTAGATAAACATTTTCTTTAAATTGTCAAGATGAACATAACGGGCATGATCACTGGGTCCTGGAATCGCAAGAAGTATTTCATATTTACGAATCTGGATTAAAAATAACGATTTGCTTACTCTCAGATCGAAAACTCATGTTTTATGAATTTTATTAATCTTAAAAGTTAGGTGGGCAAGTCCCATTTTTAAGTACATTAATTGTCAAAAAAATTTAAACCAAAGGATGTCACATACAATTTAAAGCAACTTTTTTTATGAAACCCTTTTAATAAACGCAACATTTAATATAGTTGTAGTAAAAAAATCATAAACTATGCATACGAACTACTGAGGCGTGACGTCATAATTAGAATAGTATTGTATGAAGCGTTTATGGGAAAGTCCCTTAATGTGTTTTTAGAATTGGAAAATTCTGTGAGTTTAACATTAAAATGTTAAAGGAGTAGTTTTTTTATCAATGTTTCTATTATTAATCGGTCCATTGATATATACCTATAAAACGTGAAAATGGACGGTCACTCACTTGCGGATTAGGACAGTCGATCATGAGATAAAGGGCGGTGTCCTGCCACCAAGATTCATTGAGCAGCGACTCCATGTGTCCGCCGCCGAGCGCCATACATATCGTCACCACCTCCATACATTCACGAACCACTGTAACAAATCCATGCTATAATTAACGTATTTATTTATAAGAGATGTCGATTGATTGTAGTAGTATAGAAGTTTTTAAATTAGTTTATTAGTATGTTTAATACATCAATACTAGCGACAAAATCGTGTGTATCGATAGTATAACTTTAAAACAATCGATATTTTTGGTAGTATTACAAGTATGATAATGTAATATCATCGATAATATTGTGTGCAATAAATAAAATTTGTTAATTTATGATATCGATACTTACCATAGTATCTATATCAACGATTGTATTGATACAATCGTTAGCACTATCGATATTGTAACTAGTATTCAAGGTCAACTTTTTTAATCTCATCAAGAGAATGAGACTGTCAAGTCGCTCACCTAGTTGTATGTGATACGCCCGACTTATGGTCAGATAACAGTGTTAGTGGTAATCAATTGTTATTATTATCCGCCAACACTGCCCTGCGCTCGTCACCCGAGACGAAAGATGTTAGGTCTCTTATACCTGGTAATTTCACAGTTACAATACCCGCATACCGAAACACGCAAGTGCAAAGCAAACTGCAATAATAATTTAAGGGACTATATCTGGCACTGCAGCGGTACCGAGTTAGCTACCTAGACAATTCAGTACCGAATCTACCGACCAACTAGTAAACTATCGATAGTCGGGATCGGGACACACTAGAGTAGGTAATTATGTTATAGAAGTACATTGGGTACGTCAGGCGTAGTATTCATTCATTTATTGCGCACGTTGAACTACAATGGGTCTTATTAATATTAGTACAGGTTCCAAAACACGACCATGTCAGGGCATTGCAAAATTTGTTATTTAAAAGTACAGAGTATTTTTATCAATTTGGAGAGTATAGTAGAGTATTGAGGCATGCTTACGCGTGACGTCATCGGGGTGCATAGGCACATTAGGCGCTGCAGGCGAGCGCGCCACGTCGTGCGCCAGCGAGTAGAGCGCGCGCACCGTCGCCATGGTGGGCACGCGCCACCACACCAGCGACGACACAGAATCACTCTCCTCGCTGCTCGTCACCACCTGCACACTTACCACTGCCGTTTTATATTGAACTGGAAATATATTTGAAACAAGAACCCTTCAGACTATAGTCTATAAAAAAAACATGTACATTAGATGGCATAGGAAAAAACCGCGGTGGCGGTAAACGATAATCGAGAGCGCAAATAAAGCAACTATAGCAATAGGAATATTGACGGACTGATCAAATTACTTCTTTTAAGTATCTGTTAAAGCTGTGTCACAAAATAACAATAAATAAGAGTCACTTATTCAGCGCTCGTGTTTCTTAGTTTCGGGTATAGGGGGATCATTATCAAAAATACACAGAATCTACAGATTCTCATATATCTACTTAGCAGCTTCTTGTATTAATCAATTACCGGTAAGATGCTATACCAGTTAACATGGTGTAGCATATATGCGTGTATATACATACACGCACAGCACGGGTATCTTTTTATTTTAATAGTGTGTAATAATTACCTGTTCACCTAAGGCGTTAGCAAGCTTTTCTGATATCGCCTTCACTATAAGTTCACAGTTGTGATTGGGGACAGTTTGTAAAGCTTCTCTAAGGATAGTTACATCCATCCTGGAATGGTAAAACAGAAATACTATCATGTTAATTAATTTATCATAAATATCATAATACAATAATTGTATTGTATTATTATTCCAATAACTGGTTATACTTTTTAACAGGCATACCTAAAATCTTTGTCCACTGAAGTGTCTGAGCCATCAGGTGCAAGAATTTCGAAAAGGTGGCCCAATGTGTATAATGCCAATTTAGCTAATCTGACTAGAGCTAAATAGCCCACCCTGAAACATCATACATTACACCAACATTAAAACTAACTCAATATCAAAATTGATACGTAAAAGTTATAATAATTTAACAAAGGCAAAAGTACCTTCTAGTATGTGGTGCGGCCCCTTGCAGAAACTCTTTATCTGATAAACACTGAACTAGTAAAGGTGCTTTTTTCACGCATGCTAACTGAAAACTACGACTTCTATCAAGACGTGTGTCTGATGAAGGCATCACCATGCTATAAAGGACCTGTAAATATGAAATCATTGCGTAATCAGTGAAAAACAAACATAATAAGAGAAAACTTAAAAAAACGGTTGTTTTTACCTCTACATTATATGCTACTGTAGGAGGTGCCGGACCATAAAGCATGTCTCGTAATTTCATGTCGTCACGACTTAGTAATGCTTCTGTTAACTTTTCCACCTGTTAATTAATAATAAATATATAACTTTATGAAATCGCATTATGTATAAATTATATATTAGTAAAATATATATCATACATACCGTTTGCTTGTGCGCAGGGCATATTTGAGAGAGTAAATGCGCGGCCTCTGTTAACTGTGCATGACCTTTAGTGATACCAATGTGTTCTAATTCTAAAATGAACGGGAGATACCACGACCCTTGGGCAAAAAGCTGAAACAAAGAACGTTTTTTATATTTCTTTATGTTTGTTATAATGTTTCCCAAAAACTACTAAAAATGTATGCAAATATAAACATTCCTTAAAATTATTATCATCATCAGCCTATAACGAACCACTGCAGGGCACAGGCCCTCCACAAAGCATGGCTATGGGGAGATTGGACCGTAACCCACCACGCGGGCCCAATACCGATTGTTACAATGGCAATTTGATATTCTGGGTCACAGAAACAGAATCCTAGCATCAGTTTATTCAGAATTTAAAATGTTAATTCATTAGGTAATTTTGAGACTCGTCATTAAACTTACAACTCCAGGTAGAGCATGCTCGGGCGTCGGTGGCAGAGGAGGTGATGTGGTACTGGAATCGCTACTAGAGTCATTCGACGAACCACCCCACCCACCGCTACCGCAAACTTGCCCGTCGTACACCTTCGAATAGAAAGTACATAGTTAAAACAGAGTACTTAATTATGTAAGAAATACGAAAATAAATCCCATATCTTAAAGATATTGAGGGCAATATTATACATTTTTAAAAGTATAATAAAGGGAATATGCTACTTACTTTTGCAATAATCATAGTTTTGTCTCTCAGTGGTATCTGCGAGAGGATTTTTCGATCATGACTTGAATCCAAAAGTTCACCATTTATATACAATTCTAATTTGTTAACATAAAGCTCTAATTTAATATTACTATCTGAAGCACACTTGAGTCTGTAAAAAAAGGTTTAACAATTTATTTGAGAATTCACTTTAAACGAAAAAATATTCGAAAAAAACAAAATTACCTTCTTTGTATTGCTGATCGCAACGAATGCAACGTTTCATTTGAATGTGAAAACAGTTCAATATCATCAATTTGTCTTTGGCCAGTTTGAAAATTAAATCTGACTATAATCGTACACTGCCTGCCACGACCCGACCTATAGATCGGAAGGATTTGCCTCTCGGCGGAAAATCGTCTATCACATTCGTTTATATATTCTTGTATGGCACGTATAACCCTGCACATTCTTGTACAAATTTCAGTAGTATCTGGAAAAAAAATAATTAAGGTTAATTTTTATACCTAAACATTTGGTTAAGTACTTATTTAGCATACTGTGTCACAAATGTTATATCAACTTTGAACAAGTTTAAAAGTACTTTTTTATGTTTCTTATTTTGTAAATAAATAAATTTTATACATAGTAACACCCAGACCAACACACACACATATGTCCATACACAATAATGTTTGAACCCAGTACTCTTGATGAAATCGGGGACTTATCAACAGTGAAACACCATGGGTTGTTATTAATAAAGTTCATCCTAATAAGTGTCTCCTTCACTTCCTCCGCGGTGAAAGTCCTGCATTGAACTGTTACTGGCCGTTACAGTAATAAAGTGAATCATACCTTCCTGTTGGTCCATGTCCTTTTGTAAGCGTTGTGTTCGTGCGCAGCACTGCGTGAGGAACGCCTCGTGGTGTTGCGCCGCCGAGAAGTTGGGGCCTACGCACGTACACACCTCCCGTAATAACTCGATGCCGCGCGCGCTTATCTCGTCGTCGCACTCCGTTATCACCTGAATCACAATGCCTTACTATTAATAGTTTTGTAACAGCTTTACATTTTTAACGCTAATATTAAATAGAAAAAAAGGTTGTTGGATGTATACATCTGCAACGGTTATGGACTATGACAACAGTACCAACGGGTTTATGTTCGATATACGCATATTATATCTAACACTACGCAATCATCCTGCGGGTGCAAAAAAAATCGGATTTGAGACAATACTACAAAATTAATATTATCTGGTTTTCGGGAGCATTTTTCTGTGAATTCCTCTCCTTTTGATTCGTCTAAAGTTGGGCGTAATCCAGACAATAATTACCTTCGCTCTCTCATTCAACCTAACCTTTTTTAGATACTACATCTCCAACCCACCTGAGAAGCTTGTAAATAAATCAAATCCTTTACTAGTGTAGAGGAGGCTCTATAATATAAATATACACCAGTCTATATAAAAATTAAAAAAATTATAAGGATTTACAATAAAATAAAATCTTACCCTCCATAAGTAATCTAATCCTATGAGATCTGCGTCATTAAGTAAAAAACTTCTTCTTTTTATTTTGAGTTTGCCTTCTTTGGAGTTGACAGCTTTGAAAAATCTGAAAATCAACTTTTTATACATTAAACTTGATTTTTTTACTTAAATATATATATGGCATAAATAAATATTTTAAAATCATTAAGTTAAATGAATAACAAAGATTAAATACAAACTTACCTCTCAAAACATTTGATGCCCGCATGTGTGAGCAAATTTGGTGGAAGCGTCATAATATTTTTTCTAAAAAAATGTAAATTAATATTGGGATCCAAATCGGGCTCTTCGCCCATGAGTTTACTAAACCATCGAAAACACGCTTCGCGGTCACCCAGATGTGCTGGCTGCTCTGCGAGGCATACCCATATTTGTTTAGCCTGAAGCAAACTTCAAGGTTAGTGGAAAGGTCTTAGTTATATATTGAGTCATATTACCAAAGAACATTTAAACCTATTTGGCAGAAAATTGATGGAGAGGTAGCTCAAAACCTGGAGACAGATATAGGGCTTTTTATATCCTGTTTCTGCAGGATTCGACATAAAACGTAGTATACAAATTAGGCTATTTAATACTTTCAAGGTAGAACATAGTTTGCTTGGGTCAGTTATTAAGAAACAACTTTTAACAGCAATCAGGTAAACACAAAAGCTGAATTAAAGATACTTACTTGCTCCGCACACAGCCATAACTGTCCATCTTTCAATAGAAACCTTAAAAAACTTAATCTTTCATGTACTTGACCCGCATGTGGGTATCTTCCGTCGGGCAGCCAATTTTCCCAATCAATATCACCCTCTGCTGCAAGATTTAAAATATATATTTCATTATAAAACATGACATTAATAAACATTGCCAGAGACTGCCTGGTTAGGGTGACGGGCAGCAGATAGATGTCAATTAGTGTTTAGTAGTGGTCATTTTAAACTATAATGATGATGATGACGTAGGACCAGTTCCGGAAATCGATTATCATGCAATTGCATTGCATTTTATCATGAAATTAGAAAATAATAGTTACCAGCAAGTTTACTGCGAACTCCGTCCATATAATTAGTGAGTGAATCGGTGACTAGAATAACAAGCGAGTGTTGCGTCTGCAGTCGGTCGATTAGTTCCTGGCGGGTGACGTGCGGCCGCACGCCCGCGCCCCCGCCCGACTCGTATAAACAACATATCTCACGCATCATCTTCAGCGCGGGTAGTACCCATTTCTCATTCGTTTTCAATTCCTCTACACACCTTAAAGTAAATGATACATTGTTTAACCTAAGTTTAAGTTAGTATCAAGAATAGTTACAAAGATCATCAGATATATTTTAAAATCAAAGGTAGGAATGATTATTGAAAGCAAAAAGTTTTATTAAAAAATATATAGGCATTTGGAGGAGGACAACGGTAGCGCATGTGCTACTTAGATGCAAAGACGTAGCCCAGATCCGCAAGGGTTTTAGAATCCCTTTTCCGGGATCACAACTGCCACTTACCATCATAATACACCATCAACCTATATTTTGACGACCTATTTGGTGTTGCAGTTGAGACGTCGGCTGAAACACCAAGGGTTCCGGGTTCGATCCTAGGGCAATACAAACATTTGTATGCATGAACATGTCTGTTTGTAATGGTCTGGGTGTTTTCTATGTATAATATGTATGTTTTTACAAAAAAAAATGTATATAAGTATGTTTATTTGTTTAGTACCCATAATACAGGCTTCACGCTTAACTTGGGGTTAGATGTCGCTGTGTGAATGTCAATGGATATCTATTATTTATTTATTATTTGTTACTTGCATTATGAATGACGTCATTGTACTTACTTATCCAGCCAGAGCGTTTTCTGTGCGTCCCGGTCTTGGCTACAACTGTAGTCCAAAATTTTTATAAGATTAGCTAGAGCGACGTCTATGATTTCTGTACAAACTTCTTCCGAATGAGCTAGATTCCAAAAGAGTACCAATACCTGAAAACAAGTTATTGTATATTGTAGTCCATACATTACTCATGAAGTAACATAGTAGACGATAACTACTTACTTTATTTGCCATTACGCCATCTTTGTCATCCTCAGCAAGTCTTCTTATAACTTCTAATAGTTTATCGCTTTGCTTTTTGGTTGATGTTGCCCAGCTTGCCTGCAAAGTGTGTTAGTAATATGGAGTAAGTAATTTTTATTGCACCAAATAAATATTTTTCTTTCTTTCTTTCAGACTATATTGTATGAACTATAAAAGAGAACTGGAAAACTACCTTAAAGCAGTCAAATAGATGATCTAGTTGGTCAGGAGTAAAGTCCCAGGCGAGCTTCGCCAGCAGATCGTGAAGGTTTTTGACGATTGCTTCATGCTTCCCATGCTGAGCTTTCCAGATGGCGTCCAGGTCGTCTCTAGTTAACGCGTTCTCTTTTATCATAAATCTAAGCATTTTCTCTAATCTCTCTACATACTGAGGCTGATGAAGCGAGTCGCGCAATACTATGTCTACAACCTTGTTTTCCCTGATCCAATTCTGAAAAGTTAAACATAATTCGAATATCTTATAAGGAGTATATGCCTTTGATTGCAATGCATTTGCTTGGCTAGAGTATAAAGAAGACTTTTTAACAAAGACTTTTTCAAGATTGAACTGGGTGCATTTTTATTTTTAGTGGTCAAGTACATCAAAATGTTGTGATTACCAATTAATAAATATAAGTGTAAAACAAATATTAATATTATGCTACTCACAGTAATAACTGCAGGAGTCAGCCATTCCGGTTTTGGCTGTTGTGATATTGTACTTATAAGTTGATTAATTTCATTTAATGCTGACATTTTACCATTAAAGGAGGACATTTGTAACAATCGCAATATCATTTTCAACCTAAACATTTCTAATGCTGAAAAAGAATAGAAAAAATAAAATTAACGTCGAAAAAAGTAACCTAAACATTTTTGAATATTGAAAAATAAATTGAAGTCATGCAAACAACACTTGTGTAGACAGTCACAATGGTGCAGCGATGAGATGAATCGGACACAGTTACATACAATGTAGCAGCGTAGGGGAGATACAAAATTACGCCCCTTAGCAGCTACAGGGAGTGTAACTGCTCCAGTGGTGATGAACAATCATGGGCGACCGGCATCCGACCTTCACCTGAATATTTGTGGTCAACAATAAAACAACTGAAACTCTACACATAAAACATATTTCCATTATAACTAAATATGAATATGTATTACCAAAGGATGTTAATTTTAAAACACACTCAAATGGTACATTACATTATAGGCATAGGATAAGTATTTTAAACAAATAAAAATACACATATTACCAATTAATGAGTGAAACTAAAATGTGCTGAATCTTTATTCAAAATTATATTTTATGGCTAATATTAAACATTCATGAGAAACAATAACTAATGAAAACAGAGTCCAAAGGTACAATCATTATAATTTTGTCACTTCATCAAATTACATGCATCGCCACTGAAATACACTGACCACTTATGAGATCATGCAAACCCATTTAATATGTTAAGTTCTTCAAATTTATTAATTGATTTAACAAGTAAAAATAATTCTCATTTATGTCATAAATATTAATATATAAAAAATAATACTTACATTTTAATAAGCTGTGATGCTGAGGAGTCTTCACTGACACATATTTACAGGCCCGAATTAAACAAGAAACAGTATCAGTCTTATTTTCACTACCACGAGCTTCTCGCTTTAACTCTTCATCTGTTAGACTTTCTAATAGAGTTGGTATACATTCCTGTAACCAGAATAAACAATTATCAAAAAAAATTCAACCTTGAAGTTCTGTAATAAATCATGAATTTCAGCTAAATATAATGGCATAATTGTTACACATACAAGAACAGGCAGTAAGTAGGTAGTGACAGTGTGTGGTGTAAGAAGATCATGGCAGAGACCCAATGGGCGAAGGAGTTGCCACACAGCTGCAACCCGCGTTTCTCCACTGGATGATTGTTCCAATGAAGAAGGTTGTTCATTACGAGGTGTAGATACCTAAAAAATAATTAGTAGTTTTACTTCCAGTTCTAATAAAAGTATTATAAGAAATCTCATATATCCACATTTCATACATACTCCACTACTCTCTGAAATTATTGGTACACTCTCAGTATCTTCCATTTTTGTACTTTTGATGTCCTCACATTCTTTTTCTGTTATTTCCATTGAAACCTTTTCCTCAGAAATCACAGAAGCGGTTATATCCGGCTTTTGAAATCCCATTATTATTTCAAATCTCTCTCTCAGTTTTACAAAACCACCTGCCTGCCCAAACCTAGAAAACCAAGCAAGCGCATTATACTTTCAAAATAATATCTACCCACTAAAGTAGCAGAAATACTTATTGTGACATACACATTAATAAGGTGGACTAGCCATCCCCTAGGAGTGCGATGATCCTGTGATTTTGCAAAGATTTCAGGCTCTTGTGTTGAACCTTGTCCCACCGGTGGTGGAGTTGTTGTAACTGATAGTCCCTCACATGTGCGTGATGCATTGAAAGTATGAAATCTGCAATTAGAAAAGTAGTTATATGTTATGCACATTAATTAATTAAAATCACATAAAAAGTGCATTATATATGAGCTTGACTGAGACTTAGGTAAAAAAAAAATAGCCACGCGCGAGTCGGACTCGCATGTGGAGGGTTCCGCAGCGGCAAGTAACATAAAATAAAATTATTCTTATTAACTTAGGCACCTACTTAAGCTTTAGTATGAAAAAGTAGTGGTTTACCGTGTATGAGGAATAAAAAAAACTACACAGCAGAAATCGTTCAAACTAAGTTTCGTTGTTAGATTTCATGGTCATGTACATTATATATTTTTTTAGATTTTATCAACCCCATAGTTTAGAAATTAGAGGGGGGGACACACTTTTTCAACTTTGGAAGTGTCTCTCGCGCAAACAATTCAATTTATGATAAAATGATATTAGAAACTTCAATACTATTTTTCAAGATCTACACATTGATACCCATACCATGTGTGGGTACAATGAAAAAAAAATTTTTGAGTTTCAGTTCAATGTATGGGGAACCCCAAAATATATTTTAAAAAATTCAAGTTTCTTATCAAAACCCAATAGCGGTTCACAGAATACATATACGTACAAAGTTTGAAAAGTGTAGTGCTTATAGTTCGGAGAAAAAAGGGTTGTGTTATTTGGATGGACGGATGGACAGACAGACTTGACAAATCTATAAGGGTTCGTTTTTTGCCATTTAGCTACAGAACCCTAAAACTTACTTATTGTTAGGTTGAATGCCATTGACAGTAAATGCAGAAATCTTGGATCATCCAACTTCATTGCACATAATTTGACAAGTTTTCACAATTTGATCTGACACATTGTTGTATGTTGATTTTCCATGATGACACTGCATCATCATGAGGATCTTTGTGAAAGATACTGTGAGGGCATCATTGTAGAACCGCTGACAAAGTGTGTTGTTGACATCCTCTCCTGTTGCAATCATTAAAAAAAATTACATGAAGCTATGTACAATGAATATATGT
>PQWD01009299.1:8392-105700 GCA_019425675.1 Leucinodes orbonalis
ATTCTAAAAGTTATAAAAGTTGTTATCGTCATAATATGCATGAGTACGCCACGTATATACATCTAGAGTTGTAAAATTTTATATATATATATATATATATATATATTTAATGTTTAAATATTTTTCTATCGGTCATTGTAACTTATACTTACAATATAAAATATACATAAGTTTTAACTACAAGAATATCAGGTAAAAATAAACCCAGTCACTTAATCTTTAAGCCAGTGTAACTTCGAGACATCTGTCTCTTGTTTCATTGTGTGCGTGGCTAGGGTCTTATACCTGCTATAATAAATGAAATACCGTTAGTCTCTGTAGTGAAAACACGTGTTTATTCTAACCTATATTGTGCTGTTTTGAGTTTTATATTGAAAATGTCTGAATATTGTTTTATTTGTGCTAAACTTTTAACTGAAAGTGAAGTTGTTACTGTTGAACGTGGTATGAAGACATTAATTAATGCAAGTATCGAAAGAGCTGATGATTCTTCGGAATATCTCAAAAATCAGAAATCTGTGACAATACATGAAAATTGCCGTAAAATTATACTCGAAAGTCTTCTATTGCTGCAGCTAATAAAAGACAACGTGAAGAACAAGAAGCCAGTACATCAACAGCAAGTCCTCCTCGTACTAGATCACGTATCAGTGAATCAGCTTTTTGTTTCAAAGAACTATACTTATTTTGTGGCGAGAAATTAAATGAAGAAAGTGAAAAAAGAAAATCCTCAGATTTTCGGCGTCGAATCAGCCAAGTAAGTACACTTCAATTTAAAGATTCAATTCTGGAAACAGCTCGGGCTCGTGACGATGCTTTAGCAAAAGCTGTTCTTGCTCGAGTCGAATTTGAATATGATTTAGTTGCTGCTGAAGCTAAGTATCATCGAGATTGCTATGCTAATTTTTTAAAACCTTCCACTGGAGCTAAAATGGGTCGTCCTAAAGACGAAGCAACGAATTTGGCAATGGAGGAAATATTTACTTACATTGAAAATAGCGATGACTGTCAGTTCACTTTGAACGAATTACAAAAGGTTTGCAAAACTACGACTCTAGATAACAGAACGATTAAGATACGACTAAAAGTAAAGTATGGTGATAAACTTATTATCACTGAGAAATCGGGAGCATCAACATTCATATGCTTAGTGGATAATCATCATGATATTTTGAATCAAGTCTGGTACGAAAAAAAAAATGAATAAAACAGAAGAACGATTGAGAGTCCTAGACGCAGCTGCAGCTATTATTCGTGAAGATATTCAAACCGCAGTATTTGATAATTCTAACTACCCTCCACCAAGTCGCATGTTCGAAGATTTAAATAATGAAATCCCAGAATCATTGACATATCTTGTGGAACGAATGATTTTAAAAAATAAACGATCAAATTTAGATCATTTAAAATTAATATGCACAAATATTTGCCATTGTATCATGACTGCTGTTCGACCAAGGTCTTTTAAATCTATATCTCTTCTATCTATCTATCAGCAGTTTTCCATCGTCCTCCTCATGTCCTACCACCAGAAAGTGGCACTCTTATTCAATACGTTGCAGATAATGCTGATATTAATGTAAATACGCTAGACGGCAATAACACGCTCCATATAATGGGTATTATTCAAATTGTTACTCCAAAACATTCAGTTTTACTAGAAGAACCTATGCCACGAATAAAAGAAACTCTTTCAGCAAATGATTTCAAGGCAAAAGCTCATGTGCCGATACAGACTTATACAAATGACGGTGTAGTAGGCTACAGTAAAATAAATGTTAAAGATTTTGTTTATGGAACTGAAACAGTATCGTTTCTCAAAAAAGTTGATGTAGTATGGTTTTATGGAAAATGGAAAAATGAGTCTTTACCCGGTTGGAATGGTTTTATTGAACGTTTAACAAATAATCATACGAATTATTCTAAATCTCAAATTTCATTCTTACCATTTATTCACCAACCAGCCAGTAACTATAATACTATCTATACGACTTTACTTTGTGCATTAGAGAATGCAAAACGGTATGGCCACACTGTAGGGGGAAGTGGGGTACCTTCATACAAGGGGCACCTACATACACTAGATATATCTGTGGTTAGGCTCGATGAAATTGAACGACTTATGCGTGTGGGCGTAGCTTGTTGTCATGTGTATTAGCTAACCGAGTTTGACAGCAGTCAGTGCGAAGCGCGCGGCGAGTTGACACGGAAAGTGATTCGGCCACATGTAAGTAATTTTATAACCTCACTTTGAACATATTTTTATTGAAGTAAGATGTTGTCTAGATTATTCAATACTATTTGATTTAAAGGATAATAGGTTTATGTTTGTAAATTGATACGTGAGAATTTATATAAACGGTTGGTTTTTTTTTAGAAATGTTTTTATTTCACTTTCTTATGATGGGGTAGGTTCATACAGCAGTAGATGGGGCACATTCATACTGTATGAATGTACCCCTGCTATGTTATTGTCGTATATCGTTACAAGCAATATATAGAGTAGGTTCACTAGGCGTGTTGCTGCGTTAATATTGGAGTTTCTTGCGCCGCTTCTTCTCCCCAGCAATAACACGTTGCGAAGCGGTAGTAAACTAGACATTAGCTAGATTTTAATATACGTTTTTTTTGATTTTCTGAAAGTGTTGCATTGTCCGCCTAATCAGAAATAAATCATTTTTATTTTTTTATTTTACAGAAAAAAATATGGTCAGAAATTATAAGAAGAAAGGAACTAGGAGTGGAGAGGTGGACGAACAGGCAATGTCAAAAGCTATAGATGAAATTTTGATAAACAAACTCTCTTTACGGAAATCAGCAGCCAAATATCAAGTAAATGCACAAACACTACAAAGCCGTATAAAAAAAATACGCAAAGGACAAGATCCTGGAGACCAAAATCGCGTATTCGAGTCCAAATTTGCCTCACAGCAAGTTTTTACTAAATCAGAAGAGGAACATTTAAATAAATATATTTTAACGTGCTCTAGGATGCACTATGGACTGACTTGTACCCAAGTTAAAAAACTTGCGTACGAGTTTGCTTCGGCCAATGATATCAAATATCATCCAAGTTGGGATAGTAATAAGATGGCCGGAGCAGACTGGTTAGCAAGTTTTCGAAAACGCCACAAAAATTTAAGTTTGAGGAAACCAGAAAATACTAGCGCTGCAAGATCGTTCGGTTTCAACAAAACGGCAGTAAATGAGTTTTTCCAGAATCTGGAGAATATATACCGAAAACATAATTTTACTGCTGATCGGATTTTGAACTACGACGAGTCTGGTATTTCCACTGTTTTGAGTACACCTAAAGTTTTTGCTGATAAGAGTCTTAAACAGGTTGGGCAAATAGTGTCTGCCGAAAGAGGAGAACTCGTCACATTTGGTGGTATTATTGCAGCAAGTGGAAATACCATACCTCCCTTATTCATTTTCCCTCGCGTACATTTTAAGGACCACTTCTTAGAAGGTGCTCCAGAAGGCTCATTAGGTGTAGCTACAAGAAGTGGTTGGATAAATTCAAATATTTTTGTTGATGTCCTAAAGCACATCCATAAACACACCTTATGTTCGAAGGAAAATCCTATTGCTTTTATGTGACAATCATGAAAGTCACATTTCTATAGATGCAATCAACTACTGCCGTGACAATGGGATAGTGTGCCTTTCCTTTCCTCCTCACACGACTCATCGCCTTCAACCATTGGATGTTGGAGTATTTGGACCATTAAAATCAAAATTAAAAATAGCATTCAATGACTGGCACGTCTCCAACCCAGGAAAGACACTTAATATTTATACAATTCCAAAACTGACAAAGATACCTTATTTGGAGTCATTCAATGGCAGAAATATCACGAGTGCTTATGAAAAAACCGGAATATGGCCTTTTAATAAGTTAATTTTTAGTGATGATGACTTCGCGCCAGTTCAGGTGTATCATTCAAATCCTGTAACAAGTCCCAATGAAATCTCTGTTGGTGAGGAGCTTGTAATAGCTGGTGATGAGCTTGCTACAGTTAGTACTGAACTTGTTGCTGTTCCTGCTCGAACACCGCCGACTTTATCGAGAGATGTCTCGCCTTCACTGCTTTCACAACATTATGAATCAACATTGATAGATTTTGAAAATCCTGCACCATCTACTTCCAAAGCATTGAAGACGCCGAATGATAAGACCTTTCCCCGAAAGTTTCAAAAACGCACACAGACAAAAAAGGTCGATCACTTGGAAATCAAGAATTTAACCGACACGCTCGAGAAGACTAGAATTGAAAGAATTGGAAAAAATAAGGAGATGAAGAGATTAGAAAAAGAACGGAAAGTATAAGCAAGAGAAATAAAGAGAGCGTTGACTTTATTAAATGAAGATTGTGATAAATCAAGTCCAAACAAGAAAACCAAAGAGATTGAAACGATTAGTAGCGATAGTGAAACTGATGAGATGTCTTACTAGAAGAAAGTTTTGCTTCACCTTACGACAGTGCTTGAGAAACGAGGAAGTAGATGATTATGAGAACCTGTTGACCCTAAAAAACATCGACGGTGTATATGTCTGGTTAATTTAAAAAAGAAGACATCAGTTAATTTATTATGTCGGAAAAGTAATTAAACACTAGTTAACACGGATGCAGTTTCATTTTGAGGAAGAAACAGGATCGTCTATGAAATTTGTATTTCCAGACGTCAAAGATGAAGCATCGTAGATCTATCAGATATAGTTTTTGATTACCGGACCCTACATCAGCTAAGACAGCTAGACTGAGCTATTTTAAGTTTTAAGAAAGATCTGTCTTTTTATAACGTCCATTAATTTTATAAAGATTTTATTTTTTATAGTTAGGTCTTTTCAAGTTAATTTGTGTAGTTTTGAGAACTCTTACTAATATGTTGATTATTGATAAATATGTGATTTTTGATGTTGATTATTGATAAACCTACCAAATAAGAATAAAGATATGCTTAGATATTTAAATCGGAATATGACTGATCAGAAAGACTGGTAGGTAGTTAAGTTTTCATTATAATAAAAATAAAACTACATTTATGTTATTTTCTGTTTTACTTAGTATTATTTGGAAATTTCTTAGTATTGTATGCTCATATATAATGAGCATACATACTAAGAAATTTCCAATATCTTCAAAAACAAAAGCTATAGTTATTAATAGCTTTTGTTTTTGAAGATATTGTATTTTTTATTTAGATTTTGATAAATAATTAAACATTTCACACTCAATTTGTGTATTGTTTCACTGTATGAACGTGCCCCATAGCGTGTATAAGTGCCCCATATGCGGGCACTTTCATACATATTTTTATTTTTTTATTAACTTTGACAGATGCCAACATGAGTATTTACACATATTACCTATTTTTGATATAAAGTCAGATAGCAAGACTATTAGTTTTTGATGAATCGATACAGAAGTATATGTGCTAGAGAAAATTCTATACGATAATATATAAAAACTGTATGAAGCTGCCCCACCTCCCCCTATGTCGTACTTTCGACCAGCCCCTGTATGCTAAAGCTCGAGAAATTGTATCAGCCGCACCTCAGGGCTCTGAATTATCAAAAATCATCATCAGACTTGGAGGATTTCATTTACTGATGTCTTTTATGGGAGCAATTGGTCATATTATGCAAGGAAGCGGCATGAAAGAAGTACTAGCAGAGATCTATGCGTCAAAATCATTAGAAAAAATGCTGAATGGTCATGCTTACGCAAGAGCTGTTCGAGCTCATACACTACTTCAGCTTAGTTTGGCAATTATAATATTAAAAGAAGTTGAAATGAATGACATAATGGATGCAGATCTAATCGTAAATATCGAGCATATATTAGGTAATACTCTTTCATACAATGATATTCAGGTTAAGATCTTTATTGTATCCAAAAGAATATTACAATTCACTTACTGAATACATGTACATATTATTCTGTGTATGTTTTTAGGGCTACTCGTACAACATAAAATACAAACAATAATGCAGGTAGTATGAAATGCATGATAAACAAGTATACACACTAGCAGCTACAAATAGTGTTATTCATTCGACTCACAGTCGTATTTTTACGGAGACATTCGGAGTGACTTCGGCAGCGCACTCGTAAATGTCATTTTGACACGGAATAATCCGCTACTGGATGAGGCTTGTGTGATAGAGCGTGGTTAGAAAATTTTCACAGTTTACAAATGCAATTATATTGTAATGTTGTTCTAATTGTATTTTTCTAGATACTAAATATATAACAAATACATATCCAAACAAAATATAATAACCATATAATGGTCATTTAATATCGCTTAGCTGTTATTTTTATGAATTTACTATGCTATATGTGTTATATATGAGCACTACAATAAGTTAATGCTTCTCTATTTATTATGTTTACAATACTTAAGTAATTAAGATACTTACGTGTAATGTAATGATACATAGACGTATATTTTAGATTAATGTATGAATATATATATATATATATATAATTATATATATATATATATATATAATATATATATATATATATATAATATATATAATATAATATATATATATATTATATATATAATATATATCTATTCAATAGCAATATGGGATTTTAGGAGTCTTTTAAATATTGAAAATGACGATGAGGTATCTGAAGCTTTACTTGATAAATTTAATGAAAAACTAAAAGAATATGAGGAACGAGGACCAACTGCAAAACTTTGGATTCAATATTTTTGTATGGTTTCCATTGCTAAAGAATTCCTAAGAGCTGAGCGTATGGGGATTGGAAAGTTCATTTAAACTGCGTCAAAGAAATGCTTCCTTATTTTCACGCGTCTGGACTTTTCCTTATGCTAAATCTGCACACCTTTACTTGCAGGATATGGAACAATTGCAGAATTTGATTGATCCTGAAGTTTACGAAAGTTTTCAGGAGGATTTTTTACAGTTAGACGTTCAGACAAATTAAGTTGTGGAACTTCAACGGACATGGTAATCCAACAGTCTATGATGAAAGCTATGAAGACAGATGGAGGTATTGCTCGAGGGAGAAGTACAAAAGAGAGCGTCATCAGTAAATGGGTTTATAGTATGCATGCTATGAATACAGTTTGTGACAAATTAGAAGATATCGCGAATGTTAGGATGGATACGACCGAGCAGCATGTTGATGCAAGTGATTCACGAGTAAAAAAAGATACTAGAGACATACGAAGACTTTTAGAGTGGTTCTCAACGCATGATCCTTTTCCAGAGGTTAACAAAATTGTTTCTATTGCGAGTGGTGTCGTTGGTGACGATAAAATTATTATAAAGCTCGTGTAGTTGGACTTGCTTCTATGGCAAAAATGACAGGACTGACATTCAATAATATTAAATTAAAACGAGCTGATAAAGTTGTTCCTCTCTTAGCTATGACTAGTTCCATAAAAGTTCATGAAGAAAAAGTACCTATTGACCCTGTATTATTGTTCCAACGCATGAGTATTACTGCAGCATTTCAAGATGAAATTGAATAATATTTTGAATATGAATTAGCTCCCTACCCTTTATTGTTATTTGATGACATCGGGATGCGTAAAACACAGAAATCTACCATTTACGATTGTTTTGAAAAAGTTAATATTGATATTAACAACACTAATGCGACATACATCATTGACGGAGGATTCTTACTACACCGCGTTGTGTGGGATAGCGAAGAAACATTCAACGTTATCTTAGATAAATACGTTTAATATGTACGTAGACATTTTGGTTCCAGAGTTACTGTCGTATTTGATGGCTATGATGATTGCAAGAGAAATATCAAAGCTGCAGAACAACGTCGTCGAACTTTAGCAACATCTTCATCTTCTGACATTTTATTTGATGAACTTATGACAGTCCCAACCAGTCAACAGAAATTTCTTACTAATACCCACAACAAGTCTCGGTTCATTTCAATGTTGAAAGAAAAGTTTACAGCTGAAAATATATTGGTAAAACAAGCTAATAATGATGCTGATGTATTGATTATTGAAACAGCAATAGAGCAATTCAATTTGACAAATACAACTATTGTTGTTGGTGAAGATTGACTTACTTGTATTACTCACTGCTCGAACGCCAACTGAAAAACTATTTTTTTCTTAAAACCAGGAAAAGCTCAGCATCAATCAGATATATATTCATCAAAAAGTTTATTTACTTTTGTAAAGTGTAAAGATCATGTACTATTTTTACACGCAATAACTGGCTGTGATACGACATCTGCATTTTACAGAAGGGGTAAAACAGCAGTTTTCAAAATGTTTAAAAACAAGATTTAATTCAATGTGCTGAAGTTTTTAAAAAAAGTGATTCAACTCAACAAGAAGTTATTACCAACGGCATCCGCTTTCTTCTTTCTATGTACGGAGCTCCTAAAAAACTACCTGTTTAGATAAACATCGATATGCATGTTTCGTTAAAAATACTAAAAATAAAAAACAAGTTCAATTAGCTTGTCTTCCTCCAACTTCAGTTGCTGCTCACCAACATCTTTTTCGAGTATATTACCAAGTTCAAGTGTGGCTTGGTTATCAGCTAGACCTCAGACTGGGGTTGGAAGTTGGTCAACAATATATTAGAGCCAGTTCAAACTTTACTTCCACCTGCGCCGGAAAAACTGCTGAACATTATTTTTTGCAACTGCAAAAAGGGATGCAGTGCTAAATGTGGTTGCAAAAAAGTCGGACTGTCTTGTTCTTTGGCATGCACAAATTGTCAAGGCCGGCCGTGCTTGTGGCCGGTATTGAATCACAAACAATGGAGGATTCGTTTGACTCCGACGAAGTATCATGCGATACATCGCTATTGACGCAATTTACTTGCATCCAAAATGAAGATGAAGAAGAAGCAGGAGAAGAACAAGAAGAAGAACAAGTTTGAAACTTACGAATAAGACGAATAAATTTCAACACTTTTTTTTCATTTACATCGCTTTTATCTTTCCCAATCTTTGAAAATTTCCGTTATTTTGCAATAGTTTTACATTAAACAGGATCACACTGACCCGTGGAGTAGGCCTACTGGGGAAACCACGTTAACAAAAACGCGCTAAGTACACTACCTCATAGGTGGCGTGGAAACGTGTGCATATTATGACGATAACAACTTTATAACTTTTAGAATCGTTATATCTCAGAAACGGTGGCTCGTAAGAAAAAAAGTATTGATACATTTTTTATAGATAATTTTATGATCTACAATTTTTGTCTGAGGTACTTTTATGATAAAACTTACCGTTTTGCTGAAAATCGCGAAAAACTCATTTTTTTGACCTTTGACCTTGAATTAATTTTTTCCTTACATGGGAATGATGGGGAACTTCTAGAAATTGTTTGTAATTATGTTTTGAACAACTTCACAGAAATTCAGCTTGTTGGGACTTTATGTAACTTCGAATGTCTAAATTGACCGGACTATATTAGTCGGTAAGATGAATGATAAGTTAAGCCGCAGAAGAAAGACAAGAGAGTCCCGTGTTGGCACAATCTCCTAGACCTTCAACATCCAGGGCTGTCAATGATTCTCCATCTGTAACTACTAGAGTTCATTCACCTAGCTTGTAAAATCTTTCAGACTTTTCTTCTTCTTCGATGAAGAATCGGATGCTGATGAGATAGAACGGAAAAAGCAGTCTTGGCAACAGAGTCCAAACCTGGAAAGCTTGATGATTCACCGTTACGCTGTACCAGAAACCTACCAAACAGAACAAGACCAGTAACATATTTCGAATTGTTTTTTGACGTAGAAGTAATGGATAATATAATGATACAGACAATAAATATGCAGAACAAGAAAATGCACGAAATTGGACCTGTTACAGTAAATTAATTGAAGGCATTTCTTGGCATCATTATACAGATGGTATTCACGTACTTCCTACAATTGATGACTATTGGCCAAGTAATCCACTATTACAAGTAGTAGAAATAGCTGAGACTATGACATTGCAAAGATTTAAAAAAAAAAAAAATTTTGCATATCAATGACAATTTAGCAATGCCAAGTCGTACAGATGAAACTATAAGTTGTATAAAGTGCGGCCCCTTGTTGATAGGTTGAACAATCTATGTCAAAGCAATGCATCTATAACCAATTCTCAATCAATAGATGAATGCATGATAAAGTAAGGGTCGCTCTAGCCTAAAACAATATATGCCTATGAAACCCGTAAAACGAGGTTACAAAGTGTGGTGTCGTGCAGACAGCAGTACGGATACCTTTATCAGTTACAAGTTTATACTGGCAAAACTGATACTGCAGAGACAGGACTGGGCAGTAATGTTGTGAATCATTGTGTGAGCCCTTACTTCAAAATGGTTATTATGGTCATATGGCTTTTGATAATTTCTTTTCGAGTGATTCAAAATCACTCATCCCCTTAGCCTGGACCCCGTGGATTACTTTTTCTGCTTACAAAATATTTCCGTGGTAAGTAATTTTCGACGACGAAGGTTTAAATAGGATAAAGTGACAATTATTGTTTAAAATTGTTGAAGTAAAGAAGAAAAATTTTTTTTAAAATAATTTTCAAAAAAAAGTAGATGGGGGATTTCATAAAAAATTGATTCCATTTAGAATTTTCTGCTTATTATTTCATACCTATATAGAGAATACATAGAACGCCCACGTATAGACGATTTTTTTATAACTGGATGACGTCCGAGGTTCGTTACACCATTTAGCAACTATTTCGCGGTTTCTTTAGGTACTTGCTAGGTAGACGTGATATAGCTCTTTTCTTTAGTCTCACAGAAGCTGGTTATCAATAACCTACGACAAGATATACGAGTATTGCTCAAAAACTCGCTTCATCAGTTCAGCGCTGCACTAAGTTCGCTCATCAACAATTATGTGCGTTTATTAAGTATTACTCTGCCAGTTATTTAGGAGTTCCATTATATCCCTGCTCGCACATTCTGCATCTATTTCTCTCATACAACTCAGTCTCTCGGCAACGTGTTTACCAAAATGCGTGTATGGTCCATTTCTTTCAACTTCCATGACCAGAGGGCGCATAGATATAATTAAATTATCCAGTATCTTAGTACATTTTTCATTTTGTTCTTTAGAGCTAAGCAGGTTTCTTCGTCTGGGCCGGTCTGTTCTTTGATTGGATAGCTTCAATGTCATTTGAACGTCACTTTTGTGACGGGGTCTATCAGTTATTTGGCCACGTTGCCTTATTCTTAATACGCCATTATCATCAAAATCGGACTGAGATTCCTCTTTAACGATCTGATTGATGTCATAATCTACTTGCGCAGTGTAACCCTGGAACATTAATACAAAACTTGTTAATAATAATACTTTTACATAAGAAACAACGTAGTAAGGGTTACTATATCGGGGTTTTATACAACCCAATAATTGTGGTCACTGTTAACCCTTTGACCGCCAGATACGCCTTTAAACGTCATAAACAATAGATTTACTATTGTCACTGGATTCTTGGCAGTCAATGGGTTAAATGTAAGTGTTAAATTATATAACAAAAAAACGGACAACGAGGGCAATTTTCTGGCATATTTACTTATTAGCAAACTTTTTGACAGGGTACTAGAATTTTCGAAACGCTATAAAATAGAGATTAATTGTAATTCTGCTGTTGCGAAACCATTGAGTTTTGGTAGGTTATGGACCTAGTAGTTATGAGTATCCATACTTTCCTTTATATATAAGTGCTGAATCAACAAGGCTACGCGGTGAACGTTTCAAAACAAAAAGCGAGATAGAATAAATATGATGACTGGACTTTGGTAGTAGAAAACTTCATGATTTTGAAAGGCGTGGATAATGTGACAAGAACAACAGCAAGTGAATATGACTATTGATCCGTAGGTACAGGTTTGACCAAAAGTCCGGTAACATTTGTATCGAGTGCTGCTTCGAATTGCGGGGGATAGGGGGACCCTAAACACCCTTACACTCGACCAAAGTTACTGTAAAGGCAGCTTTATCAGCCAGTGGAATTATTGGTATTTTTATGAGGATCAGAGAAGCCGTCCAGTTATCGTCAACACACAGCGATACATTGCCATGCTACAGAACTTTTTTGCCCCAGCATTACAAGACTACTCTGGTCTTAATCAACGAACATACAGAGGGTGGCCAAATTATTATACTCAACTGATTTTTTTTTGTAATATTTTCAAATGATTGGTTGCACCTCTGACAACACTACATATTCTGGCAACATTGTTTTTAAATAATTTTAAACGTGACAGACGTCAAAGTCAGTGTCAGAGTCAGTGTCCGTTGAAATTTCTAAATACAAGCTTCTCCTCGTGGTTGTTAACTTTGGTAAAAATTATAGATTTCATCTGTACTTCTAGGTAAGTGTTATTAAATTATGATATTTTTGAATGATTGCATATGTTTAGTGATGTTTTCTTGTGTGAATACTTTATTAATGGGTGTTATAAAGAAATAAATTAAAAAATTTGCTATGCAGAGATGGGGAAGTGTGCTGACCTGACACCAAGGAAAAAAGCCAAAATTTCCACAATGTTGGAACATTGTGAATATACCCAGCGTCAAATAGCTGAATTACTAAAAGTATCGCAGTCCAGCGTTCGTAATATTAAGAAAAATTTGGATGCTGGAAAACCGATCGAGACGAATCGGTTGGGAAGGTGTGGCAGAAAGCGTATTACTACACCTCGGACAGAGCGGGAAATTCGTCGTATTACTTTAAAGAACCGTCGAAAACCTCGGCATGTTATTCAAAAACTATTAAATGACTCTGGGGTTCAAATATCAGAAAGGACACTCAGAAGAAGATTTTCAGAGATTGGGCTGAAATGCTGTCGACCACAGAAGAAGCCAAGACTTACGGCTCTCATGAAAGCTAAACGTCTGGCTTGGGCTAAAACACACCAATTGGACACTGGAAGACTGGAAACGGGTTGGTATAGTTAAAATACGATAACTTATGTGGAGTTTTTTATGATTATTAACATAAAACTTTCTTTTTGCAGGTTTGCTTCTCAGATGAGTCATCCATACAAATTCTTCAGGACAAAACTGAGTTTGTTAGACGAAGGCCTGACGAAAAATTTAAGAGGACTGTATGGGTAGAACGTGTAAACACCTACTTCAGTTATGATATGGTCTGTCATAAGCAGCAAAGGAACTGGAAGGCTATACATCGTTCAAGGAACCATGCGCCAAGACCAGTATAAGAAAGTTTTGATGGAAAGACTGGCCCCACAGACAGCAGAATGGTTCCCAGGTGGAAATTTCATATTTATGCATGATTCTGCACCCTGTCACAAGGTCAAATCTATCACCAAATATTTAAAAGATTATAATATCAACACTTTGAACTGGCCTGGTAACTCCCCTGACCTGAATCCCATTGAAAATGTGTGGGCAGTTCTTAAAACTGAAATATCCAAAGAAAAAATTGTAACCAATAAAAGAGAGTTGATTGAAAACATAATCAAAGCATGGCACAACACTCCGAAACTGCAACAAGTAGCTGTATCATGTATTGAAAGTATGCCACGTCGCATCCAAGCTGTAATAGCAGCAAAAGGCGGAGTTACTAAATATTAAAATATTTTTTATTCTTATTTTAGTATAGATAAGGAATAAACTGAAGTTTTAAATGTTTATTTATATTTGAAATATGTTCAAAATAATAAAAAAATGTAACAATTAAAATAAAACTATGCAAGAACAATAAAATATTACAAAAATACAGAAAATGTTGCTTGAGTATAATAATTTGGCCACCCTCTGTAGTTTCAACAAGATGGGGCCACATGTCTAACGACTCAATAGCAGCGGTTCGTGAAATTTTTGGGTAAAAAGTCATATCTAAAAGATGTGACATTAACTGGCCACCCCGCAGCCGGATTTGTCACCAATTGAATTTTTCCTTGGGGGATACCTCAAAAGTAAAGTTTTTAATAACAACTCTCAGTCCATTTAAGAATTAAAGCGTATATTTATACGCGAGGAAATTCAGAACATTTCTCTTTCCACGCGGGCGGTGTGTTAAATTTCCGCTCTTGTTACAGAAGTGCCAATCTAAACAAGGGACACATTTGATGATGTTAATTAAAAAAATAAAACCCTGTTTTCTGTACTTTTATAATAAATAAACACATTTTCCCTCATATCTCTTTTTGTATTTTAAACCATTTGAATGTTACCGAACTTTTGGTCCCCTGTACTAAGACAAAAAGATGCTGTTAATTACCAGAAAGCTTGTCTATACTTATGTCCGAAGCCGAATTAAACTAAAACATTGATCAACATTGTTGGCAGAATAAATGTTATGTCCTTAATTAACGTGTGTCACATTTCAGGTATTAAGCGATAAATTTCAACGAAACCAAACAAAATTATTATTTAATTGAAGCACAGGATTTTAAAACTGGCGCTAAAATGCAAAAACGAAGGAAGAAAATTTATTTATTTTAAAATGTTGTGTGAATCGAGACCGGTGTTGGAAAGTGGTGGAGCAGATGCCAAACCAATAAAACGTTTACATGATGAAAATGTGTCAAAACATGGATTGAACATGAATAGGATTAATGGCGCTGATCCTTTCTTAACATTATTTACAATTTATGTTTAAAAAGTGGTCGCATATAACAACTCACAAAACAAACAACATGAACAAGAATAACACACACATCTCACAAACGTTGTTGTATATAACAACGTGCATATTCAGCCGAGAAGAGCAGAAAGCAGGTAATGTTCACCCCAATTTCTTTTACATATGTTTCAAAGATGGCAAAGTCATAAATGACTAAAATATCTTGGAGAGAACATTTACTCAAGAATTCCTATATACTTAACAATAGGTGTGGCGGTCTCCATTTTATAGCATAGTTATATAATAGCAACATAATATATAAAGATGTTGAATATTGTGTAACATTTCTTATGTTAAAGTAAACCTATTCAAATAATATAAATTAAATATAACTTACGATCTATGTATCTTACATTCTAAATTAATGTACAAAAAACTTAAAATATCGAATTACTAGCACTAATTAACACATACCATAAATATTGTAATTACATTTTATTAAGTATTGTATTATTGTTATATTAACATTGTCATAATATATTAAACTTTGGTACGGTATTGTATTTAATATTAAAACATCAATTAAAAATTAAGTAGCAAATAAATAACCACTTTGTTAAAAGTTATATTTGTAACACTACGAACAAACAGACAAGTTTCACCTTTTTGTTAGTAGTGATTTTGTCGTAGCAAATCCACGCTCGGACAAACCGGTCCCGGGTCGGCCCGCCCCGTGTGCACTGCTAGCGGGCGGCCGATTTGCAAGGACAGTCGAGTACATGAGCTCTGCGCATACGCTTACATTTTTGCTTGCTTACGCTAACTATTATTTAGTCGCTAATCTATCTGTTTAATGTTTCTGTCTATCACTATCTCTTCTCTACTCCTTCTGTACTTTCTGTGAGACTTTTGTGCTGTACTTATTGTGCTTGTGATTGTGTTCATCGCAATAATAAACGATCAAGTGAACAATTGGTTTAACTGGACTCCTTGGTCGATTAACCTGCACCATCTATCAGGTAACACACATATACGCAAACCCCATATTGGTGACCCCTACTGAACGCTAGTTTTGATGAGCAAGAGTGACGACACAGTGATTCGGCAGATTCGCAAGCAAATAACGGTCACATCTACCCTCGCCCCAGATAACGAAATAAAAAAATGCCAGACGATTTGCCGAAAGCTTCAGCGTCATCGCACACAATGCCAGTCAGGATGCCATCTTTTTGGCCAGAGAAGCCGGCGATATGGTTCGCGCAGATTGAAGGCCAATTTGCCATTTCTGGCGTCACCGACGACAATACAAAATTCTATTACGTCATCGGCCAGCTCGACCCCCAATTTGCAACTGAAGTGGAGGATTTAATTATCAACCCACCAGCAAGTGATAAATTTAAGAAATTAAAGACTGAGCTGATTAAGCGCCTGTCAGCATCTAGAGAAAAGAAAGTCAAGCAGCTTCTGATGCATGAGGATCTCGGAGACAGAAAGCCATCTCAATTTCTCCGGCACCTAAAGCACTTGGCAGGACCTGATGTTCCCGATGACTTCCTGCGAACAATCTGGACGAGTCGTCTACCAAGTGGCACACAAACGATCATAGCATCGCAGACCTCATCGAGACTGGAAGACCTAGCTGACCTTGCCGACCGAATTCACGATGTGGTCCCTTCAACTCCTCAAGTGGCATCAACATCCACTACTGACAGCACCACTCTAGACACATTAGTGCGTCAGGTAGCAGCACTGACCAGGCAGGTTCAAGCTTTGACCACTAGAGACACCAGCAGACGACCGCGACCCAGAAGCAGGTCTACGAACCACCGGCGAGATCGTTCCAGATCACATTCCAGCTTCAGGAAATACCCCAATTGCTGGTACCATGCGAAGTTTGGTGACGAGGCGAGAAAGTGCGTCAAACCGTGCAATTATCAAGCGGGAAAAGGCACGGGCAGTCTGTAATGGCGACCAACGGCTGCCCCAACACCGGTCGCTTATTCATTACAGACAAGAGGACGAGGATGCAGTTCTTGGTGGACACTGGAAGTGACCTGTGCGTCTTCCCCCGGTCTGCAATGAAGCATCGACAACCAGCGTCGAATTATAAGTTATGTGCGGCAAACGGTACGGCAATCAACACTTATGGTTACACGCAATTAGTTTTAAATCTAGGGTTGCGCCGCGACTTTACTTGGCGATTTATTGTCGCCGATGTCACTAAGCCCATAATAGGTGTTGACTTTCTTTCTTTTTATAACCTGATTGTAGATTGCCGTAACCAAAAGCTAATTGATAATAGCACTACACTTGCGACCCCGGCTTTGCCTGCCCCACCCTCAGATGACATCTCGTCAGTTAAGGTATTAGTATCCGGCGACTCAGTATACCATGACATACTACGAGAATTTCCCGACATCACTCGTCCGTCTGGTATGCCGAGGACGCCCTCACACAACACTATTCATCACATCCGCACCACACCTGGGCCACCCGTATCGTGTTCGCCACGACGGCTGGCTCCAGACAAATTGAAAATTGCCAAAGACGAATTCGAGTCTATGCTTAAGACTGGTGTAGCTAGACCCTCAGATTCACCCTGGTCATCCCCTTTACATTTAGCAGCTAAGAAGGACAGCGGCTGGCGTCCTTGCGGAGATTATAGGATGCTAAATGCAAGGACTATCCCCGATATGTATCCCGTTCGACATATCCATGACTTTTCACATAGCCTATCTGGATGCCAGGTATTTTCTAAAATTGACATGGTGAAAGCTTTTAATCAGATACCTACTAACCCTGACGATATTCCGAAAACTGCCATTGCTACACCATTTGGTTTATACGAATTCCCATTCATGACGTTTGGACTTCGTAATGCTGGCCAAACTTTTCAGCGATTTGTAGATGAGATGCTTCGGGGGCTGGATTTTTGTTATGCGTATATCGATGATATTTTGATATTTTCCCAGGATTCAATATCACACCAAGACCACCTTCGCCAGCTGTTCACTAGACTCCGTGAATACGGGATGGTCATCAACCCTGCTAAGTGTATCTACGGAGCTTCGGAGGTAACTTTCTTAGGATACCGAATCTCCGCAAAAGGTACCGAGCCCTTACCAGAAAAGGTTGAGGCTATACAGCAGTATCCTGTCCCGAACACAGTGAAGGAGCTCCGCCGATTTGGGAATGATAAATTTTTACAGGCGTTTCATTCCAGATGCTGCGGTACACCAAGCACCCTTAAATTTGCTTCTTACTGGATCTGTTAAGGGCTCTCATCCCATCCATCTCTCAGCAATCGAAATTGAGGCCTTTAACAAATGTAAGCAAGGTTTGTGTCAGGCTGCACTTCTAGCTCACCCTGACAGTAGCGCCAAACTCGCACTAGTAACCGATGCTTCGGACGTTGCTATAGGTGCTACCTTGCAGCAGCTGAAGGACGGAGCCTGGCAGCCACTCGCATTCTTTTCCCGAAAGCTGAGTCCAGCACAGCAGAAATATTCTCCATATGACCGTGAATTGCTGGCTATTTACGAGTCCATCAAATATTTCAGGCATATGGTAGAAGCACGGGAATTCACGGTTTACTCGGACCACAAACCTTTATCTTGCGCATTTAACAATAGAAAAGACAAGTGCTCACCCAGGCAATTCAGGCATTTTGATTTCATCTCGCAGTTTACCACAGATATCAGACACATTTCCGGCAAAGACAACGTTGTCGCTGATGCTCTTTCACGAGTCGAAGAGGTCGTGCAGCCTATCGACTTCGACCGATTGGCCAGGTTACAAACCTCCGACTCAGAACTCCAGCGACTTTTAGGTAGCGAAACGGCTCTTCGCCTGAAAAAGGTAAAACTGCCGGGATTATGCCCTGAATTGCTCTGCGATAACAGCACTAGCGAGCTCAGACCCTTTGTTCCTGCTGAAATGCGCAGGCAAGTATTTGAGAGCATACACTCTCTTAGCCACCCCGGAGCGAACACAACTGCGAAATTGGTCGCAGAACGCTTCGTTTGGCCCGGAGTAAGAAAAGACTGCCGCGAGTGGACCCGTGCATGTTTGGCCTGCCAGCGTTCCAAGGTAACCCGACACGTACATTCTCCTCTTGGTTCTTTTAAACTTCCCAACGCTAGGTTCACTAAGATCCATATCGATCTTATTGGCCCTCTCCCACCATCCCAAGGATTTAAATATTGTCTCACAGTCGTCGACAGATTTACCCGTTGGCCTGAGGTAATACCTATCCACGATATAACAGCGGAAACAGTGGCCAATGCTCTCCTTCACGGCTGGATCTCCCGCTTTGGATGCCCCACTGAAGTTGTAACGGACCGAGGCAGACAATTTGAATCTGCACTGTTCAGGCGATTGTCAGAATTATGTGGATTTATTCACAAGCGGACAACCGCTTATCACCCAGCTTGCAACGGTCTCGTAGAGAGATTCCATAGACAGTTGAAAGCGGCAATAACTTGTCACGCAACCACCAATTGGATGGAATCTCTCCCACTGGTTTTACTGGGCATTAGGAGCGCTTACAAAGACGATCTACATTCTTCACCCGCTGAATTAGTCTACGGAGAGACCTTACGTCTTCCAGGTGAACTATTAGAGCACCAAGGCACCGATGACATTCCAGACCTTGCAGACTTTTCTTGCAGAATCCGCCAATTTGCTCGTAATTTGCGCCCATTACCAGCCTCACATCACATTGGTTCGCAGAAAATCTTTGTTTTTAAAGATTTACGTACCTGCAAACACGTGTTTCTTCGAGACGACTCCGGCCGTGGGACATTTCAACCCGCGTACACAGGACCTCACGAAGTGTTAGATAGGGGTGAGAAAACATTTAAAATCCAGGTAAATGGTAAACAAGTCACAGTAACAATTGACCGTCTTAAACCAGCCTATGTTGTGCAAAATTCTTTATCACTACGACCACCACAATTCATTACGCCCACACCACCTACAACTACCAACACTACACAAAATAACGAAGGAACGATAAAAACTACTCGTTCTGGTAGACAAATAAGATTTCCGGACTACTATCGCCCATAACCCATTCATTGCCAATAATATCAACTTTATATAAAATCGTTTACATTAAAAAACATAATAAGAAAATAACATATTAATATGTTAAAATTTTTAATTAATTCTATTTATTTTTCATATCGGCGTTGAACGGGTTAACTCGGTCTCTGGAGGGGGGTGATGTGGCGGTCTCCATTTTATAGCATAGTTATATAATAGCAACATAATATATAAAGATGTTGAATATTGTGTAACATTTCTTATGTTAAAGTAAACCTATTCAAATAATATAAATTAAATATAACTTACGATCTATGTATCTTACATTCTAAATTAATGTACAAAAAACTTAAAATATCGAATTACTAGCACTAATTAACACATACCATAAATATTGTAATTACATTTTATTAAGTATTGTATTATTGTTATATTTAACATTGTCATAATATATTAAACTTTGGTACGGTATTGTATTTAATATTAAAACATCAATTAAAAATTAAGTAGCAAATAAATAACCACTTTGTTAAAAGTTATATTTGTAACACTACGAACAAACAGACAAGTTTCACCTTTTTGTTAGTAGTGATTTTGTCGTAGCAAATCCACGCTCGGACAAACCGGTCCCGGGTCGGCCCGCCCCGTGTGCACTGCTAGCGGGCGGCCGATTTGCAAGGACAGTCGAGTACATGAGCTCTGCGCATACGCTTACATTTTTGCTTGCTTACGCTAACTATTATTTAGTCGCTAATCTATCTGTTTAATGTTTCTGTCTATCACTATCTCTTCTCTACTCCTTCTGTACTTTCTGTGAGACTTTTGTGCTGTACTTATTGTGCTTGTGATTGTGTTCATCGCAATAATAAACGATCAAGTGAACAATTGGTTTAACTGGACTCCTTGGTCGATTAACCTGCACCATCTATCAGGTAACACACATATATACGCAAACCCCATATAGGCAAAGCCCATGACCTCTCCAATTACAATTGAGTTAAGAAGACGAAAGATTCACTAGTGAAGAGAAACAGATGCTGAAAGGCTCCTGCATACAAAAACATGGAAAGAACTCACAACGGAGAGTGGGTGTAAGAATCTTCCGGTAATGGGTAGCATAACATTTTATAATACAACAATAATAATTGATATTTCAATAATATATCATTTTTTGTACATTAAACTACCACAACAGTAATTACTGAATAAACCTGTTTTTTATGAATTAACCTTCAAGCGGGTGCGCGTAGTCAAATCGACTACGCTTAGTACATTTTGAAAAAAATGTTATTACAACTCAACAATATTATTTCACATTTCTAGTAGCCTGGCGCTGGCATTTGAGTATAATAAAGAATAAACCACTTCACAGATTGCAATTGTTTAAGTCCCGGCGCAGTCGTCGAAAGACTACACGCGCCTGTCGTCTAAAAGGTTACGCGCGACGCTCAACGCGACATACACTCGTTCACGCTCGTAATAGTTCTCTGGCCGTTATTTAATAATAAAATAAAATTTGGATTTTTTATATAAATGAGTCGTGGGCGGTACAACAAAGTGCAATCGAGGATTTACTAAGAGAAGACGAAGAAGAGAGTGAATCAGAGCTCAGCGACCATGGCGCTGAAACTTCCGACCGCATGTAGACGAACCTCGATTTGCTGAGGAATCAAACTGCCCGGATTCAGAATAGTATAATTAACACTGCCAGAAATAAATAGCTATTTTACAGGGCGTGGCAAAAAATCAACAATAACAGAGTAAGGCGTCAAGTACAGAATATTCTTACGGTAGATGCGGGTATAATATAATTTTATTATTAGACAGGTATATAAACTAGTCTTAGATATATAAATCAAGAGAAAAAATATCACCATCGACATCACCTTTGTGATAAACCACTAAGTATTAACAAAGCAGCACGATGAAAATCGAGACAAGATATTTTCGCCCTAGATCGAACTCCAGCACAGAAAACAACAAACTTAGTAACCAGTGAAACTCTACATACACAGCACCGCAATCCAAACAGCAACTATTGATTCCTGCAAATATACTACAAACAACCCTTCTCCAATTGGAGGTCACCGTGGAGAAAAATGAACAGCACCCTCCAAAACCAGATAACATTAAAAGGAAAAGATAAACACACTTAAAAAAACTTAGTATAAAGCAAACAAAAAAGATCCGAAACAAATCAGCTCAGTGCACTCCATAAATTAATTAGAAAACAAATAGGAAGAGACAAAAAATGTCCAGATGTAAAATAATTGTAGAGGAACTAGAAAAATGCTCATCTGTCAAAAGAATAAACAACAAATAAAGACTGTATTATGAATGGAGGAGATGGAGAGGCCTACGCCCAAATATGGCACCTCACGATTTTTAACTTAACTAATTGTGTAATAACTTTAATGTGTACTGTAAAGTGAGAAATAAAGGCTATTATTATTTTACCCAATATTTTCATCATCCTTCTTCGACACCTCTCGGAGGAATTGCAGTGGCTTCCATAGCGGCCAGCAGGGCACATAGACTTGGAAGCAGTGAGCGCTGTACTCTTAGTTTTATCCAACCGACGGAGATTATGGTTGAAGGTGCTTCGTATGTTCACCCAGCGATCCCTTACTGAACGTGCTGGAATAGCAAACATTGTTTCCATTATTTAATGTGATATATTTTTTCTTATAAGTATACAGGACGGTCTGGACGCTCACCTGATGGTAAGTGATATGTCACACCATGACAGAGCGGCATTCAAGGAGACCAACAACTGATAGACAGTTATATCCTCCATCAATGTCGCACTGCGCCCGTCACCCGAGACAATAGATGTTTAGGTCTCTTATACCCGGTAATTCACTAGCTACAGTGCCCTCATCCCAAAACACAAAGTGCAAAACACTCCTGTTTCACGGAATGATATCTGGCACTGCGGTGGTACCTACCTAGACGACTCAGTATTGAGTCTACCACCTAGTATGTTCTTTATTTTGTAATCTTTGGTGAATGTGGTAACACCGTAAAGTTTGTAAAACTTATGCTGTACTTCAGAATCATATTCTATATGTTTAAATGAAATGTTAATAATAAATAATAAATATGTTCACAGTAAGTCAATAATATTCAAACATGGGAAATTGTTCTTTTTGTAAAAAAATAGTTATTTGCTGTGATTATTTATTCCATAATTTATTTTGTTTGAAGATAGTCATATACCAGTAACTCACTGTATTTATCACAGCGGTGTGAGCAGGGCAGTATAGATAGCTTAGTGTAGGATTGGTGGTATGAGGCTGAAACTGGAAGAAAATTGTAGCAGAAATGCGATGGCCAGGGACGAAAAGACTTGATCCCAAATAGAATGTTTTTCTTTTTCTTTTTTGACTAAAACATGCAAATCGTTTAGATTTTTTTGAACATATTCTATAGAAAATGTTTAAAAATCTTTTTTTAAACCAAATCTTATTTTCTGCTTCAAATTTTCTGTCAGTTTCAGGCCTCATGGTAGTTGTTCAAGATAAGCAGCTAACAAAATGATCAGCCACCAATAAATATAAATAATTGGAGTCCTTTTATGCTTTGACAGGGGTCTCTTAGAGGGGCCTGACAACAAAGTCTAAGTTATATGTTGGTCTCATCTAAAATGACTAAAACCTTTAAATGAAAACGAACGGACTTATAGGTAAACATACTGTCAAAGGCCTCGCTTAGGCATTTTGCCTGCACCTAGTTCAGACTTTGCTGTGCCATTGATATGATGTGTCTGTCGATGTTTGGATGCCACAGTTCAATTTATACACTTTAAGGGCTAAATAACAAAGTGTATGTATGAAATTGTAATGGAACGGTTCATTTACCTATGATATGATTTCTGGATTTTTTTTTGTTCACTGTGGTTTTTGCACTATTTCTACAACACAAGGAAGCTGTTTTTTTTTCTATTTTTTTCCTTAGAGATCGTTGAACAGATTGCGCGCCATATGATTTCATATTTTGTTATTTTCAATCACTTTTTTTGCTAGCGAGACAATTGTCCAACAAATCTTTTCAATAACAATAATATTATCAAGCTTAACAGTAAATCCCACGCCTAATTTTCGCCGGCAAACTCACCGAAAGCCTTATTTTCTGTTGTATAATATGATTTGTATTTCCACATGGCTTCCACACAAATTCTCGTTCTCTTAATGTTAAACTCGACTAGTTTCCAGTTCTAGCTTGCGAGTTCAGTAACATGATTTACGCGGCATAATATGCGACTCCTGAGGAAAATGAAATGGGCTAGAGTAAAAATACGTGACACTTTATATAGGTACCTTAAACACAAAAATAATTATATAAATTTCAAAGTGACAGTACGAAGAAACGCACGCACTAGTGGTTGCCGCTACTTAATTTTAAAATTATAGCGAACTCTTAGGCGGAAAAATTCAAAAAATACCAAGTGTCTTTTTGAAAGTGCTATTAAAAATGAAAGGATGCAGATAAAATAGCTTCCGACGTTTGGCGTGGAAGTTATTGGGGGAGGCCTATGTTCAGTTGGACATTATGTGGCTGAAAGGTTTTTTTTTGTTTTTCTTCTCGTTAGTGATACGGGCATCGATTTGATAACTCTTCCCCGGACTTCTTCTCAACGAGTTTTCGGCTCGTTTGGTGGTTGGTTTCGGCTGTATGTGTTACTGGGCCGTCCTCAGCGCGGTCTAACCCACCGGGTGAGACCCATGGGGAGGCCCAGTGAGTGACCTGCGGTGTGCGGTGGCGTATGCTGGCACTGGAGGACCTATATGTCGTTCGCCGACTGAGCGCCACCCTTCGAGCATGAATAATGCGAAATCTGGGAGTTGGAGCATTATGGGTGGCAGTTGATATTCCGTTCGACACACGTAGTCAGTCTTCTGGGTTCATAATCAGTTCACGTGGCAGGGGGCGCCCTATATTATCAGGAGTCGAGTGTGTTTGGGGGGCATGTTGTGAAGATGAGGATGTGGCCTTTGTCGGCTCGGTCGTACATTTCTGCGCGCCAGTTGTGTCACAAACTCTTCTATTGATGTTGTGCGGGTATCCCGGCGATGACATCGTTTCTCACATACCTCCACGCGCCGGTGATAACACGGAGGGTGATGTTTTATTGAGCTTGTAATCGGAGTTTCAACGATTTAGAGCACAGCGCCAACCATGCCGGAGCAGCGTAACCCGAGGTCGAATATAAATTTTATAGATTGCCACTTTTGTTTTAAGTGGTAGCCGGGATGCTAACAGTAGCCGAGAATAGTTCGCGCACATTTTACCTGCTGAAATGATGATGATGAATGAAAAGGCTAAAGTCTGAGACAGTGGTGCCTCATCCTTAGTCGTTATTTTAATTTAATATTTAGTAAAAATAAGAGTAAAAATCAATGAATGCAATTATTTACGACGCTCTCTTCTCCTAAGACGCAGTAAATGTGGGGTTTAGCTGATATCTTACGCGGAATTTTCGAAACCACTTTGGAGAGACCGTTGCAATTTTTGTACTTTTAAATGCACTGGGCGTTTGTTTACGACTACATAATGGTTAAGAGAGTTCGTTAGTTAGAAAATTTCATCAAATACGAGTAGATACCTACTTATTGGAATGAAAGATTAATAGTTTTTATACAAGTACCTGCTTTGTTTTTTCCTTAGCCATTAACTACCTTGTTTGCTTTTCCCAGCCTCGCTTAAACAAAAGGTCATTGATGTGTTTCCTCGATGTGTTCTATAATGACGGTAAAAATATCTAGCAAACTGGGAAATCATACAAAGTGACGTTTTCTCTCGGGATTATAAACCACGAACTCCTGGTCACGCAGCAATCCAAGCTGTTTCCACTAGACCACGGAGGCAGTGACTAGAAAATCACGGAGGTCTTTAACTTATATCAAAAGGAAAACTAAGCAATTGTTTTTTATTTGATAGCAAACGAGCTGACAGATCATTTGATCGAAAGTGAATACTGCCGCCTATGGACATTTGCAACACCAAAGTAGCCAATTCTTTTGCCCCATGCGCGGAACACTGATAATATTATAATAATTAATTTACAAAATAATCTTAAACTAAAAAGAGTACGGACCATGAGTCTGTAGATGTAATTATATTAATAAAAAAAAACACCAAAGTAGCAACAAGATGCGTTGCCAGCCTTTTATACAAGAATACCTACGCTCTTTTAATTATTTAACAACATAGTCGTAAAAAAAAACGGAAAACTCCGCGGTCTTACGCCTCCGAGGTTGAGGCGACGGTATATTACACCCTAGGAGATCTTATTCCTCCGAGATTATACCAATCTCTGGAGATTATTTTGGCCTTAACTTTATACGACAAATATTGGTAATTTTGGAAGCGATTTAAACCAATATAGCATTAATCCATATTCAATTAAATACCTTAAATGGCAGAATCAAATTTGGCATTCTTAATAGTAGGCATTATGGACCTAAAGACCAACATTCATCATCATCAGCTCATTAAACGTCCCCGAGGGGCACGAGCCTACCCGTATAGGGTGATTAGGCCTTAGTCGTCCACGCAGGCCCAATGCGGATTGGACGACTTCACACACAACCTTCGAATCTCTTCGCAGGCGTGCATGAAGGTTTCCTCACGATGTTTTCCTTCACCGTAAGAGCGTCGGATAACGTACGTATATTTTTCGAAAATTCGAAAATACATTGGTACGTGTCGGGATTTGAACCTCAGCCCTCCCGGTAGGAAGGCGACAGTCCACACCACTGAGCCACCGACGCTCTAAAGACCAACATTGAATAAATATATATTTTTATTTTAAATACGTTGTTGATTGAATATAGATCTATAAGGCCTTTTACAGCAAATGATTTAAATGAATATTTTCGAATAAAGTGGGAGGAATCATATAATATCGTATAATAATAATTATCAGCATTGCACCCGTGCGAAGCCGAAGAAGGGGCGGGTCACTTGTATTAAATAAAATAACTTACTGAATAATCACGAGACAGTATGGTCCTAAGGCAGTTCTAATGGTATAAACGCATAAAAAAAGTTAAATAGCATTGTTACATACATACATCAACTACCTTTATACGCCCCACTGCTAGGTACGGGCTTCACCTCAATTTCAAAGTTGAGATGTGAAGCCCATTTCCGACCCGTCGTGTGTTGCTCTAAAACAGTGGTCTATGCCGATCCACTGTTACAACTGCGCCACGGGCACCAGATAAATTATTACACATTCCTAAATTTTATTCTTAAAAAGTAAAATGTCAAACGTCCACCGCGCCATTTTGCCGGCCCGTGGCGGGAAGCCATAAAGCACAGCTCAACTTGATACCGCTGTAATGGCTGAAGGGTAACCACGGTTAGAAAATACGGGCTTATAATGAAGGTCTAATAGTATGTTTAGCAGGTACTTTTGAACTGGGGCGTTCCTAAATTAGTTGGTTTTAATTTAAACTTTTGCGACATGGATACTTATTATGCATTAAAGTAATGTAATAATTTTATTTATACTATCACTTTCTTATTTTTAGGGTTCCGTAGGCAAATGGCCAAAAAACGGAACCCTTATAATTCGTTATGTCTGGCTGTCCGTCCTTTTTTCTCCGTAACTATTAGACTACACTATTCAAAGTTTGTAAGTACTTATATGTATTCTGTGAACCGCTATAAGGTTTTGATAAGGTCTAGAAAAATGATATTGAGGTTTCTAATATATTATTCATTGAACATTTTGCGAGAGAGACACTACCAATGTTGAAAACAGTGAATCCCCCCCCCCCTCTAATTTTTAAACTACAGGGTTCACATACAATTTTAAAAACATATGATGTTCTCTCACTTCAACCTATTGCAGTCCACTGCTGGACATAGGTCTCCCCCATTTTGCGCCAGAAATCCCGGTCCTCCGCTTTTCTCATCCAGTGTCCACCAGCCACCTTTCGCAAGTCGTCGGTCCATCGGGCCGGAAGGCGTTTTACGCTACGCTTGCCGAGACGCGGTCTCTACTCCAGAACTCGTCTGCTCCAACGGCCATCGGTTCTGCGAAATACGTGACCACACCACCATATGATGTTCATAACCATGAAATCTAACAACGAAATTTAATTTGAATGATACCCGGCCCGTAGTTTTTTTTTCATTATTTATAAACGGTGAACCACTGTTTTTTCATATTATAAGTACAGTAAAATTTTTATTTTTTGTCTTTGTCGATATGGCCAAGTCTGTGTACGCTTTTAATTGGCAATCATACAAACTAATGTGTAGATTTCATAGCTACAGTGTATTTTTTGTTTGCCGACCCATTTGGTGTTGCGGTTGAGAGTTCGGCCGCAACACCAAGGGTTCCGGGTTCGATCCCCGGGCAGTACAAACATTTGTGTGCATGAACACGTCTGTTTCTAATGGTCTGGGTGTTTTCTATGTAAAAATGTATATATGTATCTTTATCCGTTGTTTAGTACCCATTATACAGGCTTAACGCTTAACTTGGGGCTAGATGGCGCTGTGTGAATGTCAGTAGATATTTATTTATTTATTTAATGTTGTTGGTGTCCAAAAAAATATGAAATCAACTTATTTAAATATTGCAACAGTTACGACATGGGCTGTATGTTTGATTACTGTCAAAAAACCTTAATTTTGATAGTTATTTATTCTAAAAATTATGTTCTTCCTCAAGATAAACATGCAAGAAAGATTAAGTATTTCAATCGAGCAACAGGCTTGGCTTAGCATACACCAAAGCCGTACAACGTAAATTGAATACCGATTGTGTTCGTATGAGCTAATTTTGTTAGGTCATACTATGCATACGTTATGAATGACGACACATTAGCCAGCCATTTCAACCGCGGACATTACTCGCTATCAGGCAGCGCTTTACTTTATGGCTTCCTGCTGCCGACGCTGCAGCCGCTTTGAGCGCCACTTTTAAAGCGCTTTTTAACTTCGCCAGCCAGTTTGAAAATTAACTTGCAGGGTTGCCAGGTGTTTTATGTCGGCTGTTGGTAGAAAGTTTATTATGTGCGGTGCAATTTTTTGGATTTATGATGTGTACATACTGTGAAATCTAATATAGATGTAGGTAGAGCGTCGCTGGCTCTATGGTGTGGACTGTTGCCCTACTACCGAGAGGGCTGAGTAAATCCCGCTACGTATCAATGTGTTTTCGAAGTTTCGAAATTATATGTACGTTATCCGACGCTCTTACGGTGAAGGAAAACATCGTGATGAAATCTTCACACACGCCTGCAAAGGGATTCAAAGGTTGTGCGTGTAGTCGTCCAATCCGCACAAGGCCCGCGTGGACGACTAAGGCCTAATCACCCTACAAGGGTAGGCTCGTGCCCCTCGGTGGGAACGATTAATGAGCTGATGATGATGATATTGTAAGTATTGTGATTTGAGAAGTAAGGTAAAAGTAGTGCATATTTTTATCAAATAAGGAATATGATACTAGGTGGTAGACTCGATACTGAGTTGTATAAGTAAGTACCGTCCCGTGAAACAGGAGTGTTATGCACTTTTGTATTTCGGGATGAGGGCACTGTAACTAGTGAAATGATTTGTGTGTGCGGCATTTTTGGAGGATAATAACCGTCTTTCAGTTGTTGGTCTTTTTCAATGCCTCGCTGTCATGGTTAAGCGTATCACTAACCACCAGGTGAGCGCCATGACCGTCCTGTACATTTATAACATAAAAAAATGTTGGCTGACCCCTAACCAGATAAATTGATGTCCTGGTTAAAGTGGCGGGTAGCAGATGGATGTCAACTGCTAAGGATCAGTTTGGGTGGAAATCATTCGGGGAGACCTTCGTTCAGCAGTGGATATATTAGAATTAATTGATGATAAAGTCAACAATCAAGCAGACTGCTCACCTAGTGGGTAGCGTCTACTGTCACAAAGAATGAAACACGTTACATTAGCTAACTAGTGACATAGATTGATGACGAAGATTTAAGGCTTTTCGTATTCTGTATTTTCCCTGCCTATATCCACCCTTCAGTTCATATGGCAGCGGCATATTTAATACTAGCTTTTGCCCGCGGCTTCGCTCGCATTAAATTCGGGATAACACGGTACTTGCATTTATCACTATATATACGATTTCCCCTCCCTCCAACTTTGAAGGTTTCGGAGTCAATTTCAGAATTTTTTTTAGCAAAAATATGTTATAGTGAGCTAACCTTAAAAGATAGACATATGCTGTCGCGGACTTTTTTGTAGACCATTAAAAGCAGAACAATACTCTCATACATGACTTTTGTGTAACTTTAACCGTTTACGCAGCGTACGCAGCGGAAGCTCCAAGTATGAAAAAATACCCCCGATTTTGAAACATTCTTCATTGCTGCTCCGCTTCTATTACTCGTAGCGTGATGATATATAGCCTATGGCCTTCCTCGATAAATAAGCTATCTAACACTGAAAGAATTTTTCAAATCGAACCAGTAGTTCCTGAGATTAGCGCGTTCAAACAAACAAACAAACTCTTCAGCTTTATATATTAGTATTCAGCTTTATATATTAGTATAGATGATCGGAAAAATATGTTACCTGTAGGTACCAAACAAAGCATTAGCCTGTAATCAATGGCTTAAAAGTGTGGACTGTTGCCGTCCGACTGAAAGAGCGCAGGTTCAAATCTTGCCACGTACCAATGTGTTTCCGAATTTTCAAAATTATATGTACTATACCCGACGCTCTTACGGTGAAGGAAAACATGGTGAAGAAACCTGCGCACGCCTGCGAAGAGATTCAAGGGTTGTGCGTGAAGTCGGCCAATCTGCACTGGGCTCGCGTGGACGACTAAGGCCTAATCATTTAGTGTGTGCCTAATGCTAACTGGCATCGTACAATTTTTGTATTACTAACATAGTAACTAAGTAATTTGTAACTAACTAGGTTTCAGCCTGAAATTAAAGGATTTTTATTTTTTATTTATGGTTGTATATGGAAGTTTAACAATTACCATCCTGAGAAAGTAGGCGGGATTAACGGAGACACGAGATAATACTTTTCGTTCACTACTCATGACTGACAATTACGATAATTGCTTGACCCGCGCTACCGTCAACCAAATACGGCTGCTGCTGCACCATCGAGTAAAAATATTACACACATTTAATTTATGAATAAAGATCGCCCTCCTTAAAAAAACATTGGATAATTAACACGAACAAATACCCTTCAATCCTTACGATTCATTGAGTCTTTGTCAATACTCTTTAAACAGGAAAAAGTGTTTACCATCGGAAAGCCCTTTCCACGCTTAATGACATGAATGAATTTATAAGGAAGTGTGTAATTGACTCAGCCTTTCACGACCCTCAAAGAAAAACGTACAGCGATGTTTCGAAGCGCCTACAGAAACCGAATAGCAATGATGTGTTGCGTCGTTAAATTCACACGTCTATTCAAAGGGTCTAATGTATTTTCAGAGTGAAGTGTCTGCAAAGGAGTTACAATTATGGAAATTTTTTAGATGTAAATTATTAGATATAGTTTCGTATTATTCCATCAAGCAGCAACCCACCATTTGACGACCCATTTGGTGTAGCGGTTGTGACGTCGACTGCATCACCAAGGGTTCTGGGTTCGATCCCGGGCAGTCCAAACATTTGGGTGCATGACATGTTTTGTAATTGTCTGGGTTTTTATGTGTATAATATGTATGTATTTACAAAAAAAAAGTATTTTATCCGTTGTTTAGTACAAATAATACATGCTTCACGCTTAAATTGGGGCTAGATGGCGCTGTGTGAATGTAAAAAAAACCGCAGATGGCTTTTAACAACAAATATAAACCTAAACCACATCAATCTCTACAGTACGGAAAATATATACATAATTCACAGAACAAAGCAAAAGTTCCCGATCGCGAGCCGTCTTGAACATTCACCACCGAAATCCCGAACTCGACAACCGTCGGACTACCAACACTAGATATTGAAACGGAAGTTTCTAGAACTATCGCAACTGTCTACGAAGCAAATAACATCTCGTACACGATCCTTGACATGGAGAGTGGAGAGCTCGCGAGATAATCTACTAACTACTAACTACTCTAGTAACTACATACTTGCGCATGTAATTAATTAATATATAAGAAGAACACACAAAAAAAATATATTTTTAATTTTTTCGTCTGTCTGTCTTTATTATTATTTTTTATGCTACCTTATGTTTAAAATTTTAGAAAACCTGGCAATGGGTACCAGTCTCAGCAAAATGCTGGGCGAGCCCAGCGCTGATTTTCAGTTTGGCCCCTGGGATTGCTCTAATGATGCTTTTCATTTGTAGGCATTGTGTGTGAAGCAACTTTGGTGTGTGTGTTATTAAAACTTAGTGCAAGCATGTATAAATAATGTGTGCGTCCAGTATCGAATGGTTTGATGTCAGTGTCATGTAGGTATAAATGAGTGTGTGTTGATGGCCGTATATTTGTTTGTTCTGGATAATCTCTGAAATGGCTATACAGATTTGGACGAAACTTATTTTTTGTAACTAACCTTAAAAGAAGAGGTTTCTCCACAGATTTCCCAATACAGGAGATGGGGCAAGCCGCGTTTAAAGTGCGACAACTGTAAGCTCAACGAGCATACACTGGCTACCAGTTTACGCTCTGTGAGACGAGTCAAGACGTACGAATATTAGAAGAAATTACCGTTTTTTTCCAAATTGCCATCCTGTGCAATTGTAACATGCCATCATCGCAATGAATCAGTAAATTTACCAAGAAATATAATAACTTTTCACAGGTAAGAACCGAAAAGAAATTGCGACACTGGGACTGCCTATAAACTTGGCAGCTTGTCCAGTCTAATGTATTATCTGATGTCTGTGGGTTTCTCAGTTGGATAAATTTGTTTTTCGTAAATATTTTTGATCTCTTTAATAATCTTATTCCGGCACATATCCGTGACTTACGCTAAGCTGTAAGCATGGAGTTAAGATATAATTCATCGGTTACCCATCCCATGATCGACGATTGCGATAGTTACGTTACTTATGTGCACAGGGGCGGATCTCGAATTTGTGGGCTGAAACTACTAAGGGTCCTATCAACTAATAGGCACGTCAAAAATTGTTTCTTTATTCATATTTTATTATTGGTATAAATTCTTAATTGCACAAAAACATGCATATGACTGAAATCTACGCAAGTATTAATTGTACTATAGGCGATATATTTGCTGTGGTAGCAATCTTTTCCAGGCAACCTTTGAATGAGAGAGAAAACGAATCGCCTATTGTTTTTAGCGGGGTCTCAACGGCGCACCATCACGGTCATGACCCCCCATGAGCTATTTTAAAGTACTATACTAACGTACATTAACAAAATACCCTATAAGTTCATAACATGACTACTACTATGTGACCCTCTCCTGGCGCCTAACCTGGATCCGCCCTTGCCTGGGCTGCAGCCCAAGTAGCCCTTAGCTACACCCGGCCCTGTACGTGCATGCCAATGCAACTCTTGAAGCTTCAGGCTAGTTAATCATCATCATATTTTCCCAGGTAATCATCATAACTTTTAATTATAACTTCAAATAATGTCGAGCGTTGTTTTTATGAGACTTTAATAAAAGCAGCCCCTAATGATTTCCCGTCGTCAAGCTTTTGAAAATGGGCGCGGAATTAAAAAGTCCGGTAAGGTGCTGAGTACACGTGTGACGACTGGGCGGTGATTAATAATGGCGGGTAAGGCTGAGTGCACATTTGGGAAAAATAGTAGTTTTAAACACAGACACATTTTTAAAACACAGGTCGACATAGTTCAGGGACTTTAGGTTTGGGTGGCGGGTAGTAGATGGATGTCAACTGCTAGGGATCGGCCCGCGTGGAAATTATTAGGGGAGGCCATCGCTCATTAAACGTCATCACTGAGGGGCACGAGCCTACCACTACGCAAACTATTCAATTTATAAAAAAATGAAATTAGAAACCACAATACCATTTTTAAAGATCTACACATTGATACCTACACGTGGGGGAAAGTTGAAAAAAACATTTTTAAGTTTCAGTTCAAAGTATGGGGAACCCCAAATTAATTTTTTTTTCAATTTTCTTATTAAAACCTAATAGCGGTTCACAGAATACATATACGTACAAAGTTTGAATAGTGTAGTGTATATAGTTTCGGAGAAAAAAGGGGTTGTGTTATTCGGACGGACGGACGGACAGACAGACCGACAGACTTGACGAATCTATAAGGGTTCCGTTTTTTGCCATTTGGCTACGGAACCCTAATCATCTTTTTGGTTTTTCTTAGCTTGGCAATCGAGCAGACTTTCACTTGATGTTAAATGATACCGTTGTTATTAAATCTTATATTGTATTTTGACGCAAATTGAAAGCCTAAATTAAATAAGATGCTGATTTGACTTCACTTGACATGACGTTGCGTAGCCTCTCGAAAAATAATACTGCGAGTCGTGACCCTACTTCATCTAAGGGTCGTCAGATGCAAATAAGGGTCAAATTCACCGTAACGAGGTAAGCTTAGATTTGAGTCCTAGTCGGAGACCCCCTTAGGCTTGTTATGCACATAGGTACATAAGGTTCAGAGCCTTCTGTGTTCACCGATTTTCTTATGAAACTTACAGCTGATTGCATTACAAACTTGTGTGCTTTTATATTGTTTGTATGTGACATGATGAATTTACTTCTAAAAATAATGTTTCTAAATATGTTTAATCAAATGTGTTTTATTGACTGACATTTACACAACGCCATCTCGCCCCAAGTTAAGCATGAAGCTTGTCTTATAGGTACTAAACAACCGATAAACATATTTTTTATTTATACATGCATATTATACATCCAAGAAACACCCAGAACAATACAAACACTTGCACATAAATGTTTGTACTGCCGGAGACCGAACCCTTGGTGTAGTAGACGACGTCTCAACCCACAGACATCCGAATATACAATTAGACTGGACAAGCCGCCAAGTTTATAGGCAGTCCCAGTGTCGCAATTTCTTTTCGGTTCTTACCTGTGAAAAGTTATTATATTTCTTGGTAAATTTACTGATTCATGGCGATGATGGCATGTTACAATTGCACAGGATGGCATTTTGGAAAAAAACGGTAATTTCTTCTAATATTCGTGCGTCTTGACTCGTCTCACAGAGCGTAAACTGGCAGGCAGTGTATGCTCGTTGAGCTTACATTTGTCGCACTTAAAAACGCGGTTTGCCCCATCTCCTGTATTGGGAAATCTGTGGCTCAACCATTACACAAAATGGGTCGTCAAATAGTTGTGTAGTTGCTATAGCTAGATAATTCGTAAATTATTTATAAATGATTTAACAGAAAAAACTACGCGTGTTTTTTTAATGAAACTAGTTGTGGCCTATGCGGTAATAAGCATAAACACACAAATTAAGTAATTTTATCGTAATATACGTAACGATTCGTGACTTCATAAATAAACTTAGTTTAAATCTTAGTTCACTGTTATACAAAGACTTTTCATTTTATGTCAAATATCGCTCCTCTGTTATCTCATCCGGTTAATCCAGTTTTTTTTTTCAAACTGACTACTGCTGTTGGTCGCAGATGGCCTTTTCAGCTTCACCGGGCAATTGACGAGCGCTGATGACTCTCATCTTTATAATTTACACAACGAGCCTAAGGGCGTCCCAGAGTGGGACTTGCACCTCGGCTTAGGGCGTTGCGGGGGGAAATTCTGATCCAGCATCAACCAGTGCCTATCCGGAAATCGTTAGTCCATCGGTTCGGCAATTGTTCCACGTTATGTCAAGACGCAGTCTCCAATCTTGACTCGTCTACATCAACTGCCTTCGGTTCTGCGACATAATAATTATGTCATCGGAGCACTGTCACTTCAACTTGCTGATCCGACGAGCTTTGTCGGTAGCTCTGTTGACCTTTTGTAAGAAACTTCTCTATAATAAAAACATTTGTTATCAAGTTAGCTAAACTGACTATTGTGACAATCCTACTCGTAAACAACGTAGTGTTGTTCAACTTCGTTATTCCGTATGATATGTTTTTTGATGTTCAATTAATTTTCCTGAGAGCCTCGTGCTGATTGAATAAATAAATCAATAATGAATAAGGCAAATAAAAAACGTTACAAATGTTGAATAAATCCTCGTCTAACCCGGCCTTATTTGGGCGACATACTGTTGCGAAATTTGACTTCGTCATTTCGTGAACATATCATTGTAGTTCCCTTTGGTAGTTCCCGATGAAAAGCGATGAAAAGTTAAATAATATGTTTTTGCGTTAGCAAAATGTCAGCTGTTTCTATTTTAAAATGTCTTGTGAAAATTTGTTATGAAATGTGTTTATGTAAAAGTTCTGCCTTTGTTGAAGTGCTCGCCGGCTATTTATTTTGGGACCACTCAAATGTTGTGTAAGATAGGTACCTTATCCGTAAAAGAACTAAAGTTACCGACATAGCCCGCCGGATCAGCAAGTTGAAGTGGCAGTGGGCTGGTCACGTATGTCGCACGTACTCAACTTTTTTTTAAGTCTATGAATGCTCGATCGAAGCATTATCAAAAAATCTCTTCAATCTCTCCAGACTATTACTGGACAAACGAGTGCGCGGAAATCTCCCCCATTTTAACTAAGTAAAGTCCACCAGTTCTTCGACATACTTGACGGGCCCACTGCCACTTCAAATTGCTGATCCGGCGAGATAAAAATACACTCTGCTTTTTGAGGCAACTTTTTATGAGCTAAATGAGCCGTTAAAATTTTATAGTAATTAAAAAAGGGTTGAATTTCGGTAAGCTTTAACCTTTCTCTTCCAAGGGTAACATATTTAGGTGGATGGTTGATATGATTTAATAATATTTTTTCATGAAATAGTTAACGGTTTTACAGGGTTGGGTCTATTGTAATTAATTTGTGAGTGTATGTCAGAAGTTTTAGTTTACGAGTTAAGTTTGCGATGGTTTATGAACGCCGTCATTTGCTTCGTACTGATCGGCTAGCGTACAAAGAAAGCTTTGGGAATAATAAACTCATTTAATCCATACCTCTTACTCTTTGATTAAAGAGCGTCGGTGGCTCAATCGCTCAAACGGTTGCCTTCCGACCGGAAGGGCGCAGGTTTGAATCCCGCAGTGCATCAATGAGTTTCCGAATTTCCGAAATCATATGTACGTTATCCGACGCTCTTACGGCGAAGGTAAACATCGTGAGGAAACCTGTGCACGCCTGCGAAGAGATTCAAAGGTGCGTGAAGCCGGCCAATCCGCGCTGGGCCCGCGTGGACGACTACGGCCTAATCACCCTATACAGGTTGGCTCATGCCCTCGGTGGGGACGTATAATATGCTGATGATGATTCTTTGATTGGAGGTCAGTGGCAGTAAAATTCCCAACTAAGGTCAGAACCCATACGTAACACGGTTAGGTAGTAGTAGTAGTAGTAGTAAAACACTTTATTGCTCACAAGTACACAACAAATAAAATAAAAAACAGTAAAATTGACAATACTGTGGGCAAAGGCGGCCTTATCGCTGCAAGCGATCTCTTCCAGGCAACCCAGGCACGGTTAGGTAATGAGGAGTCTAGGTATTTATCATATAAATAAATAAATAAATATCCACTGATATTCACACAGTGCCATGTAGTCCCAAGTTAAGCGTGAAGTCTGTTATGGGTACTAAACAACGGATAAACATACTTATATACTTATTTTTGGAAATATATACATATTATACATCAAACCCAGACTTTACAAACAGACATGTTCATGCACACAAATGTTTGTACTGCCCGGGGATCGAACCCGGAACCCTTAGTGTTGCAGTCGACGTCTCAACCGCAACACCAAATGGGGCGTCAAAATGCACAAACGCAAGTCAATTCTCATATTAAATAGTTCACTAAGCACCTATCGAGGCACCTTACGGCAAGTAACCTGACTGCCCATGACAGATGCAGTGGAAACCAAATACAGGATTGTTTCCCGATAACATTGACCAACAAGTCACCTTGTATCACCTAAGATGAAATATGTATTATATCGCATACCTTGTAATTTTACGAGCTACAGTTCCCTCTTCGACAGAATTGGACATTCCTATCCCATCTAGGGATGTAACGATACCATTGAGGTATCGATACTTTTACTCGATACTGTATCGGTCGTCAAGTATCGATACGTACTCAGTATCGATTGAAAAGTATCGATACCTACTCGTATCGAATAGATTTTGGAAAATTTCAAGTTATTCTTGGATCGCTTTCACTTCCTGCCAACTGTGAGTTGTTTGGGTTGTGACCGAAATCCAAATGAAATGAGACTCCCAGGTTGAAATTGTCATATATATTTTAATATTATTATTTATGTATGATTTCTCACAAGTACTTGGAAGTAAACACATCTGGGAAAGAACTTGAAATAAAGGTTTTTAAACTATAGTATAGTACTCATATGATACGAGTACTTTTAACCGATACCTACTCGATACTTGATTATAAAGTATCGATACTAAAAATACTTGGTATTGGATAAAAGTATCGAGTATGTACTCGTATTTACTCATATCGTTTCATCCCTAATCCCACCAAAAACATTTATAGTCAAAAGTTAGGCAAAAGCAATAGTATCGATCGGCCTATCGATAATATCGATACTGTCGATAAGCCTATCGATAGAATGTACGACTTTCGAGGTCAACTGTCAATAGTTTGCCAACACTGGTTTTAACTTAGTGCCTCTAACGGAAAAAACCCGACAGCCCTATCAGGAAACTTTGGCCATGTATGCTCTAATGATCGTAGTTGCAGAACAAACTTCAACGAAACTGGATTTAGCGCATTGTGGTTTGATTTCCCACCCATTATACATAGTACAATGCCTGCAGCTATCGTCATTGCAGATTGCTTTATAATTTTGGAGGCCCGTTTTTGGTATATTACTGTTTCTATAGTTAACAATACCTTGAAATGAAACTTCATGCCTTTGTCAAAGCATCTTAGTATATGAAATGAATGAAAATGAAAATGAAATGAAAATGAAAAGTGTTTATTCAGTTTAGGTCCTTAAAGAACACTTATGAATGTCAAATGAAGCTACCACTGGTTCGGGAGGTAGTTTTCCACTGAGAAGAAACCAGCAAGAAACTCAGTAGTTACTCTTTTCAAAAAAAATTGTGTTGAATACAGATTCATTTGTAATCAAAATAATTATATAAAGCAAATTATATTTTCAATTTTTATCGTATTATGTATTGGTATAATCTACAAAAGTACTATTAAGCAGTTAAGTATTATATAAATTTAAATAGATGACAACAAAAAAAAACAAAAGTAGTGCAGGCGTGGAAATCAACATGTCCATGAGTTTTTATCATTTATATAATCTTCAACACTATAGTAAGCTTTTTTTATTAAAATAGACTTTACATGAGACTTAAACTTATGCAGGGGTAAATCAATTACATTTTGTGGTAGCTTATTAAATATTTTAATGCTTAATCCCACAAATGAGTTCCCAACCTTATGCAATCTAAGATTTGGAACGGCAAGTTTGTGTTTGTTCCTAGTGTTCAAACTATGATTATCTGACTTTTTTGAAAATACATGTAAATTTTTGTGTACATAGATGACGCAGTCTAGAATGTACTGAGACGGTAATGTTAAAATATTTATTTGTTTAAATAATTCCCTTAGTGAGTCACGTGATTTAAGGCCGTATATGGCACGGATGGATCTTTTCTGCAATACAAAAATTGTTTGTAGATCAGCAGCAGACCCCCAAAAGTAGACCATAAGACATCACGCTGTGAAAATAGCTAAAATACACAAGTCTTGCAGTCTCAATATCAGTGAGACTTCTTATCTTCCTTACAGCATATGCAGCGGAACTAAGCCTTCCTGCCAAAGCCGCAATATGGGGACCCCACTGCAATTTTGCGTCTAATTTTATACCCAGGAAAACGGTTGAATTTATTACTTCCATGGGTCCTTCATCCAAAGTGATGAAAGTATCTACCTGCCTTACATTAGGCATTGTGAACTTAATACATTTGGTTTCTTAGAGTTAAGAAGTAAATTATTGGTCGTAAACCAATGTAATACCTGAGAAAGTGTAGTATTTACATCGTCAAAAGTTTCTTTTTGTCTATCCACGTTAAATATAAGAGATGTATCATCAGCAAATAATACAGTTTCACATAGGTTTTGAGTATAATAAGGTAGATCATTTATATAAATTAAAAATAATAAAGGTCCCAATATTGAGCCCTGGGGAACGCCCATCAATAAAAGGGCTCCGCTGGAACTTGTTTCTCCGACATGTACGTTTTGGACTCTATTCGTTAAATATGATTGTATTAAATTAAGAGCGTCCTTATCGACACCGTAATGCTTCAACTTCATGAGGAGAGTATTATGGTTAACGCAATCGAATGCCTTCGATAGATCGCAGAATATTCCTATAGCATCTTGCTTATTTTCCCACGCCTCAAAAATATGTTTCATTAGTGCCACTCCTGCATCAGTAGTGGATCTGCCTTTAGTAAATCCAAATTGATTGCTATGTAATAATTTGTTTACGTTGAAATGAGACAATAATTGATTAAATATAATTTTTTCAAATATCTTACTTAGAGCTGGGAGAATAGAGATAGGTCTGTAGTGAGACGGGTCACTCTTTTCTCCAGATTTGAATAAAGGTATGATTTTACTGAATTTCATCAAATTTGGAAATTTGCCCTGGTCAACACACTGATTAAAAATAACAGCTAAGTGAGGAGCAATACATATAATTATATTTTTAAGTATTTCTGTAGAGAGTCCCCATAAATCCTCTGTTTTTTAATATTTAACTCTTTAAAAGTTCTAATGATTATCCCTGCATTTACATGTGTAAATCTAAAAGACGTTTTGCACTCATCAACATGTGACTTGAGGAGAGAAACAGCAAGATGAGGATTTGAATTTAATTTACTAGTTACAGTGACAGCAATATTAGTAAAGAACTTTTCAAATGCATCTGCCACCTGAGAGTCAGTATCAAGACTCCTGCCATCAATATTCAGTGAGATCTTGTTCTTGTGTTTTATTTTTACACACACACACACTGCGCGCACACACACACACACACACACACACACACGTGCACACACACACATACACACGTGCGCACACACACACACACACAAACTAACATTTCTTTGTTTGTTTTATATACTTAATTGTAACTGTTATTGTAAGTTTAATTCTTTAAGCTACGGAAGAGCGGAGTCTCCAAACCAGGCACCATTTGCTTAAATGGGGGCTCCAATCTACATTGTCATTAGATATAAGTTTTTACTGAAATAAAATTATTATTATTATTATTATTATTATTACAAGTCTCCTTATTGATGATATTCCACGAAACTTTACTTTATTAGTAGCATTGATTATTTTATTTTTAAAATATTAGCTTTAGCTACTGCGCAAACTTTTTTGAATAATTTTGAATAATTTCTAACATACTCTGTGATAACAGGGTCATTAGTATTAGCCTAACATCATACAATTCAAATAACTTTTTTCTACTTGTATAAATACCAGTAGTGGTCCAGTCGCTAAATTTAGATTTTAAAGTATTTAATCTGACATGTTTTTTTGGAAATGTACATTAAATTCCTTTTCAATTACACTAAATAATTATTATAATGTTCATCGACATTTTCATTACTATAAGTTAATAAAGGCAACTTATATATTACTATATATACTATATAATATATATATTATGAATGTATTAATAACGTATATATTTGACCACCCACATGGTATAATTGTCGATAAGTATATAATTATATAATTGTCAATATTACGTCATTTACTACTGGTGGTAGACTCGATACTGAGTAGTCTAGGTGGGTACCACCGCAGTGCCAGATATCGTCCCGTCAAAAAGAAGTGTTTTACACTTTTGTGTTTTGGGATGAGGGCACTGTAGCTAGTAAAATTACAGGGTATAAGCGACCTAAAATCTGTTGTCTCGTATGTCAAGCGCAGTGCGGCTTTGGTGGAGAAAAATAACTATTCTATCAGTTGTTGATCGCAATCAATGCCGCTCCTTTATTCATGGTCTGGCTTATCTCACACTCCTAGTGTTAAGCACTTTTGTGTTTCAGGATAAGGGCGAAGTTAGTGAAATATATATGAGACCTAGCATCCGGGCGTCTCAGGTGACGGGCGCAGGGCTACAGTGACTGTTTTTCTTTAATAATGTTCTGCCATAGTCACGCGGGTTACCATCAGGTGTGCGAACTAACGGTCCTGATAACTTTATATGATAAAAAAATATAGTGTTGGAAATTCAACTCATTAAAACTAGTGCGAATTGCGAGCACCCAACCTGATGTCGCCGACACGTTTTCACATTAAGCCCTTATCAGAGCGCCCTCATGTCTTCCCTTTCCGTAGTTCAAGCTCCGTATCATCTCTCACATAATATACGACCCAGTTATGTGATAATCATTTCGCGCTTTAGGAGTACTTACGTTTGTTCATTTTTTGACTGTGTTTAAAGAGATTTTTTGGTACATATCATTAATTTTTTTTATAGGTAGGTACGAGTAGACCATTAATCTGATGGTTAGGTCCATCATTTAAATAGAAAAAAGCTATTTAAATGAATAATAAACGTAATCCATCATTTAAATATTTTTTTTCTAATCAACGTTCATGGGGAGCGCAAAGAATCGAAATAGAGATTTATTTATGTTATAAATGTACAGGACTGTCAGGACGCCCAGCTGGTAATTGATGAAGCATGACCATGACAGAGCGTCATTGAGGGAGACCCACAACGGATAGAATAGTTATTTTTCTCCACCAATGCCGCACTGCGCCCGTCAGCAGAGACAACCGATGACCTATCTTCTACCCGGTAATTTTGATAGCTACAGTGACCTCATCCCGGAACACAAAAGTCCATAATACTCCTGTTTCACGGGACGATATCTGGTAAGTAAAGGGACCTTCAATATATATATATATATTATATATTAAGTTGGTTTTGAAAATCGTAATGCCGCTCATACAATACATATACTCAAAGTTTCAACAGTATAGTTCTTACACGAGAGACACGACGAATCTATAACGTTTTTTTCGCATTTGGCTACGGAACCCTAAAAAGCCGTCTGGCAACATTGTTCTCACTGTTATAACATACCGTTTCACACATCCCCACTGTATCAAACTTTGTCGAGAGACGCGCACGACAAAAACTGCCCTTTAGCGGCGAACACTTAAACAATTAAACTTTCGACATTCGCTGCAGGTCACCTCCTTAATGAACTAACTTCGGCTCTTGAGTTGGAGGGTCAAATAGTGTGTTGTCATGGCAACTGTTCCTTGGGATTTCGACTCGTGTGTCTTATCCATGTATTATCACGCGTGAAGATGGCGTAAAGTTATTTATTTGCGTATAATTTTAAAGATACTTTAAGATCTTCTTATTGAGTCGATAAGGATCTGTAATGCGACCAATTTTTTGCCACACTGATCCACCCAACATTTGCCGGTCCCGGAAAACGAAGGAACATGGACAGTCCGGGCAAAATAGTAGGTGTTCCGTTGTCTGAGGGGCACCATAGTCACACAAGCTGCTTCTAGAATATCTTCATTTTACCCAATTTTCACGGCACCTGCCAACATCTACCCGCAGTCTTTTCATAGTTCTCCAGACCGCCCAGGGAAGATCCTCTTTCCGGAGGCAGCTCTTTAGACAAACGGAGGTATCTCGACGAGGTCAGAGATAATTTATTCCATCCAATTAGTCCAGCCTTAAACGCCTCAGCCCATATAATAATAATAATTCTATTTTTGGGCATCATAATTATGGTCCACAAGTGTTACTCGTAGTAAGAATTTTCCTTATAAAATAAGTTAGTAACAAAATTTTTTTAAATTTCACTTAAGAATAATTACACAAAATTTTGGGTTCATACATTACAAATTATTTAAACAAACCCACCGTCGCATAAGGCATGAGTCGAACCTCTCCGCTATCATTCTCAACAAGCTATTAGGACTGCCACGCACTCTGGTAAGTAGAGATGCCACTTTTTTGCGCATAATGGCGTAAAAATCATCTGTGCGTGCTTGCGCAAACATTGTAGACGCACTACAAAAACGAGGCAACCCCAATAGCATCCTGAAAATATTGTTATGTAAGCCTAAGTCTCATTTTGTGGCATCCGCGGGGAGCGTAGGTATGGTGAAAGATGTACTAGGTGGTTATTTTAGTAATTTAATTATCACCCTCATTTTTCGTTTTTATTTTTACTCATTAGTAGTATATTATACCACATACTTACAAAAAGTCAGTGTTTTTTATACACTAGAAATTCCCTAGACACAATTTATATGGCAAAATAACATTTACTGGGTCAACTACTTTAATGATACAATTGACTATTTAACACCACTAATCGTTGACGCACTTTTTATAAACTGTCAAAGGAACGTTTCCATATATATTGTATGCGATTATTGATATGTGACGTCATTGCTCACTATCATCAATTGATCTCATATTTACTGGTTTCAGTGTATTTAAAAATACAATATTGCAAATAAACAGAAGTGATCAATGAAACGACATATAAATTAAGGTGCGCTTTTATAAAAATCAGGTTTGGTATTTTATTGCGGATGGTGGAAATACCGAAAGTTCTTGATTTTGGTATCCGTTTATATTTATCTGTATCACTCAAACTTACAATAACTATTATGGTTTAGATAAACAATAAAGTAACTTGAAGCACAATGTCACTCAAAAAGTGTCCGCGGCAAGTCTGCCCATCGCGTCAGTTGGGCAGCATTTTTATACATAATAACGTCGCCCGCTATCGCTATGTCATAATGACATACTAGTGTGCTCGTGCTTTTGAGTTCGTACTCTTTTATGACGCGATAACAATGATGTAAAAAGTATGGATTCGTGATATGCTCACAAAACAATCGAAAAAAGTGTTCGAATGAAGTGGCAGCACATACACATATTTCGAATGAGCGGACGTTTACCCAAACAAGAGACTACGAACTGTACTCACTTCGGCGGTTCGTTTTTGAGGCGTATCTACATTTATTTATTTTATTTGGGGTAACAAGCCGCTCACAATGAATCCTTAAAACTAATATTGCATCATCATCATCATCAGCTCATTAAACGTCCCCACCGAGGGGCACGAGCCTACCCGCATAGGGTGATTAGGCCTTAGTCGTCCACGCGGGCCCAGTGCGGATTGGACGACTTCACACACAACCTTCGAATCTCTTCGCAGGCGTGCATGAAGGTTTCCTCACGATGTTTTCCTTCACCGTAAGAGCGTCGGATAACGTACATATATTTTTCGAAAATTCGAAAATACATTGGTACGTGTCGGGATTTGAACCTCAGCCGTCCCGTTAGGAAGGCGACAGTCCACACCACTGAGCCACCGACGCATATATATAAATATTGCATACATTTGTGTTTTTTATTGTGATGCCCACACCGTTATCTTCAGGTTATTAAAAAGTACTCAATTCATTGTTTACGAGGAATGTCATTAGAATTTATAATTTAGTGAGCATATTAGGTATTGAAAAAATGTTAACAGTAGGTATTCAAACAACTAAAGATAAAAAAATACATCTAAATATATAGCTTTAAGTTGAATTTAATGACACACAAAACGCGCGTAGCATTCCTCCTAAAAGAATGCTCAGGCTCTATTAGTATGTCTAGGTCCATAAAAGTCGTTATATGTCCGCCAACCGGGCATCGGCGTTTGTCCGGCGTGCCGTTGTGTGGATCAGCCGGGGCGCGCGCGTCTCTCGACGGTGCAAAATGCGCGGAATCATGTAATTCAAATTACTATTCAGACCAATACAGTCGTATTATCATCATCATCATCAGCTCAATTAAACGTCCCCACCGAGGGGCACGAGCCTACCCGTGTAGGGTGATTACGCCGTAGTCGTCCACGCGGGCCCAGTGCGGATTGGACGACTTCACGCACAACCTTTGAATTTCTTCCCAGGCGTGCATGAAGGTTTCCTCACGATGTTTTCCTTCACCGTAAGAGCGTCGGATAACGTACATATATTTTCGAAAATTCGAAAACACATTGGTACGTGTTGTGATTTGAACCACAGCCCTTCCAGTAGGAAGGCGACAGTCCACACCATTGAGCCACCGACGCTCTTATATATACATAATATCATTGCGCGTTAAGGACAAAATATAAATGAATAAGTTTACGTTCTAAATATAACAATGATTATACGTATGTGACATGGGGCTCGGATATTTCTTGGTTGACGTTTCATCGTGATTGTACATATAGTTATTATTGATGTAACGGTAATGGCGAAACAAATAGGCTTAATGTATATAAGAAAACATCATAGGCCTTTGTAGAATGATGATAAAAGGTCCAAATTTCTCACAACAACCGCCATTTAAATATAACGCCATGTTTTGCCATGGCACAAACATTAGGGTCAAATAAATTGTCACCATTAACCATTATTGTGGCAGTCATAATCATAATTTCGCTTTTCCTAATTTGAGTGATGATTAGATGAGTTTTTGTCATTATGTTTTTAATTTCAAAAGGTACCAGCAAATTAAAAAGAATATGATTTATTAGCGTATCACAAATGAAGAATAACATGATGATATATATCAGAGGAAATATAAATATTTTTATTTATTTAATAACTCATAATCATGGGTAATACAGGGTTGGTAAAATAACAATAGGAACTTCCATGGTTCGCCACAGGCATATGAATATAAAACTAAAATATAATTATTAAATTAATTGCATAAAATGGAGTTATCAAAATTACATAAAATGGAGTCATCAAAATAAAATAATAGTGTCATCAAAATTCATTACATTATAATAATAATAATATTTTTTAAAATCTTATAATTTTTTTTTACCTAAAGCTCACATAATTTAGTAATTTACCAATAACTTTGTTTAGGAAATTGTAGGCTATGGCAACCCTGTGTCTGAGCACCACCCGTTTACCGCACCTCCCGCGTGGACCCCCCGTATCGTACGATCGCCTGCCCCGCGTGAGTGGCAGTCTGCGCGAGAGCCTATTCGCGCACGCCCGTACTACGCGCACGCGCTACGACTAAACATCCTTATAGGAACACCCAACAGATTAGAGTCCTCACAAGGCTGAATTACCTCTCTCTCACTTAACCTATCGCAGTCCACTGCTGGACATAGGTCTCCCCTTTTTGCGTCAGATATCCCTGAATCACCTGATTGTCCGAAAAGGTAGATCATTCCATGCTTCGGAGGGCACGTTAAGCCGTCGGTCCCGGCTACAACCTTAGGATGGTAGTCGTTAATACCCACCAATTCGCATTGGGACCGCGTGGTAGCTTACGGCTCAATCTCACCAAAGCCATGCTGTGTGGGAAGTCATTATTGACATAAAACAAAATAGTATGGATTGGTGATATGCTCACAAAACAATCGAAAAAAGTGTTCCGAATGCAGTGACAGCACACATACACATATTTCGAATTTCGAACACATTCACCTAAACAAAAGATTGTACTCTTCGGCGGTTCGTTTTTGAGGCACGGATGGCGTATCTACCTTTATATATACAGAATATCATTGTTTTATGTGAGATAATTATTAATATCAAAGATGTGTGGCACATAGAGTTCCAGTTATTTATGTAATAAACTGTCTTAAAGTTACATTCATATGAATGATAACACTGTGTATCCAATATTATAAAAAGTTTCTTGAAGATCTTACTTATTCCGAGCCGGTGGTAGAGCTAAAAAAAAAATTGTAACTATTGACAATTCACAAGTATCTGTAAAACATTAATTGGAATAAATGTTCTTTGAGTTTAAGTTTGAAAAAATGTATATTTTTTAAAATTATTTAATAACTAGCGACACACCCATGCTTCGCACGGGTGCAATAGTGATATTCATAATAGGCACGCTCCCGCCTCCCCGGTCGGCCGGTACCGCCGCACACGCTCTGTACCGCAAATTTAAATCTGTAATATCTTCGAAAATATTCATTTAAATTATATGCTGTAAAGAGCCATAGACATCTATATTAAATCAACAATTTATTTAAGGTATTTAATTGGATAAGGATTGATGCTGTATTGGTTAAAATCGCTTCGAAAATTTGCCATAATTTGTTGTAGAACGTAAATAAAAAAAAAATTTTTAGGGACATCCATAAGAGACAGACATATACCTTCGCAGAGTTTTCTGTAGACCTTTTCAATATGTACAATTCTTAGTACATTTTTTTTTTTATCCTTTATAGGCACATTATTTTGATAAATCTTTCAGTCTTTGTTTTATATGTAGTGTAAGTAGGGGGCCTGGTGACCTGTATCACGGGTCTTTGAACCTACATAGGCACCAGTCTCCCACGAATGGCTTTAAGGTTTATTTTTGTTAATTTTAAGGATTTTTGTAATTTGTGTTTCTGTGTCATTTGTGGTGAGAAATAATAAATTTTATTATTTATTATTATTATTATTAAACGTCCCCACCGAGGGGCATGAGCCTACCTGCATAGGGTAGGCCTTAGTCGTCCACGCGGGCCCAGTGCGGATTGGACGACTTCACACACAACCTTCGAATCTCTTCGCAGGCGTGCATGAAGGTTTCCTCACGATGTTTTCCTTCACCGTAAGAGCGTCGGATAACGTACATATATTTTTCGAAAATTCGAAAATACATTGGTACGTGTCGGGATTTGAACCTCAGCCGTCCCGTTAGGAAGGCGACAGTCCACACCACTGAGCCACCGACGCATATATATAAATATTGCATACATTTGTGTTTTATTGTGATGCCCACACCGTTATCTTCAGGTTATTAAAAAGTACTCAATTCATTGTTTACGAGGAATGTCATTAGAATTTATAATTTAGTGAGCATATTAGGTATTGAAAAAATGTTAACAGTAGGTATTCAAACAACTAAAGATAAAAAAATACATCTAAATATATAGCTTTAAGTTGAATTTAATGACACACAAAACGCGCGTAGCATTCCTCCTAAAAGAATGCTCAGGCTCTATTAGTATGTCTAGGTCCATAAAAGTCGTTATATGTCCGCCAACCGGGCATCGGCGTTTGTCCGGCGTGCCGTTGTGTGGAACAGCCGGGGCGCGCGCGTCTCTCGACGTTGCAAAATGCGCGGTATCATGTAATTCAAATTACTATTCAGACCAATACAGTCGTATTATCATCATCATCATCAGCTCAATTAAACGTCCCACCGAGGGGCACGAGCCTACCCGTGTAGGTGATTACGCCGTAGTCGTCCACGCGGGCCCAGTGCGGATTGGACGACTTCACGCACAACCTTTGAATTTCTTCCCTGGCGTGCATGAAGGTTTCCTCACGATGTTTTCCTTCACCGTAAGAGCGTCGGATAACGTACATATACTTTCGAAAATTCGAAAACACATTGGTACGTGTTGTGATTTGAACCACAGCCCTTCCAGTAGGAAGGCGACAGTCCACACCATTGAGCCACCGACGCTCTTATATATACATAATATCATTGCGCGTTAAGGACAAAATATAAATGAATAAGTTTACGTTCTAAATATAACAATGATTATACGTATGTGACATGGGGCTCGGATATTTCTTGGTTGACGTTTCATCGTGATTGTACATATAGTTATTATTGATGTAACGGTAATGGCGAAACAAATAGGCTTAATGTATATAAGAAAACATCATAGGCCTTTGTAGAATGATGATAAAAGGGTCCAAATTTCTCACAACAACCGCCATTTAAATATAACGCCATGTTTTGCCATGGCACAAACATTAGGGTCAAATAAATTGTCACCATTAACCATTATTGTGGCAGTCATAATCATAATTTCGCTTTTCCTAATTTGAGTGATGATTAGATGAGTTTTTGTCATTATGTTTTTATTTTCAAAAGGTACCAGCAAATTAAAAAGAATATGATTTATAAGCGTATCACAAATGAAGAATAACATGATGATATATATCAGAGGAAATATAAATATTTTTATTTATTTAATAACTCATAATCATGGGTAATACAGGTTGGTAAAATAACAATAGGAACTGCCATGGTTCGCCATAGGCATATGAATATAAAACTAAAATAAAATTTTTAAATTAATTGCATAAAATGAAGTTATCAAAATTACATAAAATGGAGTCATCAAAATAAAAAAATAGTGTCATCAAAATTAATAACATAATAATATTAATATTTTTTAAAAGCTTATATTTTTTTTACCTAAAGCTCACATAATTTAGTAATTTACCAATAACTTTGTTTAGGAAATTGTAGTTGAATTACCTCTCTCTCACTTAACCTATCGCAGTCCACTGCTGGACATAGGTCTCCCCTTTTTGCGCCAGATATCCCTGAATCACCTGATTGTCCGAAAAGGTAGATCATTCCATGCTTCGGAGGGCACGTTAAGCCGTCGGTCCCGGCTACAACCTTAGGATGGTAGTCGTTAATACCCACCAATTCGCATTGGGACCGCGTGGTAGCTTACGGCTCAATCTCACCAAAGCCATGCGGTGTGGGAAGTCATTATTGACATAAAACAAAAAAGTATGGATTCGTGATATGCTCACAAAACAATCAAAGAAAGTGTTCCGAATGCAGTGACAGCACACATACACATATTTCGAATTTCGAACACATTTACCTAAACAAAATAGTACAAACTGTTTTCTCTTCGGCGGTTCGTTTTTGAGGCACGGATGGCGTATCTACCTTTATATATACAGAATATCATTGTTTTATGTGGGATATTTATTAATATCAAAGATGTGTGGCACATAGAGTTCCAGTTATTTATGTAATAAACTGTCTTAAAGTTACATTTATATGAATGACAACACTGTGTAACCAATTTTATAAAAAGTTTAAAAGACTATCGAGTTTCTTGCCAGCTCTTCTTGAAGATCTTACTTATTCCGAGCCGGTGGTAGAGTCAAAAAAAAAAATTGTAACTATTGACGATTCACAAGTATCTGTAAAACATTAATTGGACTAAATGTTCTTTGAGTTTAAGTTTAAAAAAATGTATATTTTTTAAAATTATTTAATAACTAGCGACCCAGCCATGCTTCGGGTGCAATAGTGATATTCCTAATAGGCACGCTCCCGCCTCCCCGGTCGGCCGGTACCGCCGCACACGCTCCGTACCGCAAATTTAAATCTGTAATATCTTCGAAAATCTTCATTTAAATTATATGCTGTAAAGAGCCATATATATCTATATGAAATCAACAATTTATTAAAGGTATTTATTTGGATAAGGATAAATGCTGTATTGGTTAAAATCGCCTCGAAAATTTGCCATAATTTGTTGTAGAAAGTAAATAAAAAAAAAATATATTTAGGGATATCCATAAGAGATAGACATATACCTTCGCAGAGTTTTCTGTAGACCTTTTCAATATGTACAATACTTAGTACATTATTTTGATAAATCTTTAATAATAATAATAATAAAATCATTTATTCAGTGCCAAACACATACAAAGTTCTTAGTCTAAATTACAGTAAGGACACTGAAAGGTGCCCGCTCAGCTTTATGTCGAGGTACTTAGTAAGCACCGCGACACTGATCTTCCGTGCACCGGGTGCAAAGAGAACGCAACCGCCTGCCCAACGCCGTAACATATCTAACAGATAAATAATATACTTAATGAAATAAATACAAATTTATGATTTTATATAAATATTATATGTTAAAATAAGGGCATGCATGATACTAAGTTAAAGTAATAAGATATACATTTTAAATTCATAACAAAACGTACTTAAAATAGGTAATATTATAGAAGGGTATGTAAGGATACATATATATATATAAATAAATAGACAGTGACTCAGACTCAGACTCTTTCAGTCTTTATTTTATATGTAGTGATTTGAACTGAATCGAACAGGCTGTTGTTAACTTATATATGCAACTAATATAACTTATATAGGAAACATTATATCATATAACTGAACAAGTCGAGCTCATCAACATCCTCGTGACAAACAAACCAACGTATCAACCGCGCCGTGTACGCCAGAATAGGCTGCGCAAATGTTTGGTGTCAATATTTATCCTAACTTTCTCGACATGTACTCAAGCCTGCTTCTGATTTGTTGACATAACACCCGATATATGAACGGAGCCAATCTTGTGGTGGTTCGCCATTTTGCTGTCTCTCTATATGCCGAGGCAGAATTTATGTGTAAATGTAACAAAGTATTTAGTAGAACTACTGTCGAACTTCCATTTTCGGGTTCCTTAGCGAAATTGCAAAAAACGGAACCATTATAGATTCGTCAAGTCTGCCTGCCTGTATGTCACACCCTTTTTTCTCCGCAACTATAAGCACTACACTATTCAACCTTTGTAAGTATACGTATTCTGTAAACCGCTATTAGGTTTTAATAAGAAACTTTAAAAAAAAAATTTTTGGGTTCCCTATTCATTGAACAATAACCACAATTTTTTTTTCGTTGTATCCCCACGTGTGTGGTATCAATGTGTAGATATTAAAAAATGGTATTGAGCTTTCTAACATTTTTTTTATAAATTGAATACTTTGCGCGAGAGACACTTTCAAAGTTGAAAAAAATGAGCCCCTCCCGTCTTATTTCTAAACTATGGGGTGGATAATATAAAAAAAAATATGATGTACATGACAATGAAATCTAACAACGAAATTTAGTTTGAACGATTTCTGGTGCGTAGTTTTTTTATTCGTCATAAACGGTGAACCACTTATCTTTTCATATTAAAGCGGTAAATATTTCATAGTAGGTGTCTAAGTAAAATAAAAATTATTTTATATTATGTTATTTGCTGCTGCGGAACCCTCCACGGGCGAGTCCGACACGCACTTGGCCAATTTTTTATGAAGTATACCGGCAAATAAGGTGTCATGACAGCAGAATATATATGGCAGTACCTATCATCATCAGCTCATGTTATATACGTCCCCACCGTGGAGCGAGCCCACCCGTAAAGGGTGTATAAGCCTAAGTCGTCCACGCGGGCTCAGTTTAGATTGGCCGACTTCACGCACAACCTTTGAATCACTTCGCAGGCGTGCGCAGGTTTCCTCACGATGTTTTTCTTCACCGTAAGAGCATTGGCTAAACGTACATATAATTTCGAAAATTCCAAAAGACAATCATACGTGGTAGGATTTGAACCTGCACCCTCCAGACCGTAAGGCAACAGTCCTCACCAATGGACCACCGACGCGCGAAGACAGTATACGTACGCTTATACGTACATGGCAATATAAATAATAAAAAAAATCGACCGTATATATCATACAATCAGGTAATTGAGCCTGTAATAAAATTCAAAAGTCATAGCTATCCAGTCTCCAAGGGATTCGAACCTACGACCTTTGGATCACACAGATATTTTAACTCAACGCTCGGACAACTAGCATCAATGCTTAGGCTGTAAAAAACAAACATCGTTCGTCAAATCTAGCATTAAGCACTATGTCAAATACGCTCTATATAATACCTACATACGTAGATGTATTTCACATATCATCCGGTGAAGTTGTAAGGTCACCTGCGGCCAACAGAGATAAGTCATTTCGAAAATAATATGTTATATTAAATTTTCCCACTAACATTGTCTACTCAACTGATTCTAAGAACATTGAAAATTGATAGGAAACTTAGGGTGGAAGACGCCTACAGCTGTGACATAGTGTATACTATCTAGTACAGATATCAACTCTCAAATCTTACGTGATCTGTTATTAAAGTTGTTCTTATTATCTAGACTAAGAAATCATTATAACTGGAATTATCAAATAAACAATAATAATTTTAATTTTTAATTTTTCTATGTATATAATTTTTTCTTTTTTCTTTTTATTTGGAACAAAAAACAATTACATAATAAAGGCTTAATATTAGTGAAGTTTTACAAAAGGTACTCATAATGTAACCAACCTCATTGTTCACGAAGTAAATGTAATTGACAAGCGCAACTGTCGCAAAATGACGGCAATGCAAATATCATTCCATGGACCTAGCATTATGAATGCTAGGTCCATGGATCAGCGTTATACAAAACAAATAAAAACTGCAACTCATTCTTTTAATATTAAAATACATGTCTTTTTGAATTGGCTCAGGTATAATACAAATCTACAGTAACAAATTTATGTATATGTATGTGTAATGTAATATGTATGTATAAACAAAAAAAAATCAGTATGTTTATCAGTTGTTTAGCACCCGTAAACCAAGCTTTACGCGTAACATGGGGCTAGATGGCGCTGTGTGAATGTTAGTGGATATTTATTTATTTAAATTATTATTCTTATCTACCCCGTTCATAATACGTCTTGTTTGTGTGCACAATGATTAACATTCAGGAGAGCCCTCGGTCTTCTTTTGACAAGTATGCGGTGTATACTAACCAAAGGCAGTAGCGCTCGAGCCTTCGTTCGGTGCGGACGTGTCGATTTTCTGCTCTCAAAATCCCAGTACTCGGTTTCACATCGTTGCGTGTACTAAAACTTCAGTGTGCGTGTTGATGAAAAATATTAAGTTACAAAAAAGTGTGCTCGTTATAAAAATGTTGCCGAGTGATATGTGAAGTGATACTAGTGTTTTGTGAAGTTTCGTGATGCAGTGATTGTATGTTTTCAAAGGTGAGTTTTTTATAGGCAAATTTTGAATTTGACATTGTTTTGTACCCTGGTGAACCTAATTGTCGTTATTATACTCGAATTATTAAGAGGTAATTATTTTAACGGTCTTACATAGGGTTTGACACAACTAATTGTATGGAGCTATAGTAATTACGAATGACATATAGAATAAAGTATGAAATGTGACAAATTGGAAATAATTAGTCTTTTGTGGTGAATATTACGTTTAATTAAAATCAATTAAGTCGGGTTAAGATACAACAAATTACATATATAATAATAATAATAAACTTTTATTGCACATAAAACATATTACAAGGGAAAACATGGACGGAACAAAAAGTGTACAAATAAGGCGGTCTTATTACTAAAAAGCAATTTCTTCCAGACAACCTTCAGAAGAGGATAGTTTCTTAATAATGATTAATTGGGCTGTGCAAAAGTTAGAACCTAAGTTATATAAAAATAATAAAATACAATAAATATAATTTCAGAACATACATACACAAATACATACATATAAACAGTATCAACGCATATATCTTGGATGAAATATTATATACATACATTCACATAAGTGCTATCAAACTATAAGAAGAGAAAGAAAAAGAAGAGAAATTTAAAATTCCGGTGTCAAGTAGGTATGAAGTATTACGGGGGAATTAGAGACAGGAAATATGATTTAACACGAGATTTGAAAATAGGCAAGGAGTGAGAATTTTGAATAGATACGGGAAGAGAATTCCATAATAGTATGGAGCGAACAATGAAAGATTTATATACAGATACATAAAAGATTTGAATGAAACATAAATAAGTTTCATTCAAAATCACTTATGTATATATACGTACCTACTGAATTTAATCTTTAACATATTTGTATGTTTCACATAATACATTTATCATAGTATACTAGTAAAATATAAATAAAGTCGTCTTCCTATTTTTTACATTGGTTTAATAAAATGAATTTTACGTCAATTAAGGAGGAACGGTATTTCATTTTCAGTTTAGTTTTCCCTTCCTTAAAAAAATGGTTAAGAGCTATTTGGTTACTTGAGTGATATTACTAGAGTACAAAATAAAAAAACCTGAATTTCTCGGTTGAGAACTAATTTGAGAAATATTACATATATCCCAAAATATTACAGTCAACACAAAACATAACAAATTATTTGCGCACTAAAATAACAAAGAGACAAAGTAACATATAAAATATAAGTATTCAAAGTCCATATAAATAATGTCATCATCATCATCATCAGCTCATTAAACGTCCCCACCGAGGGGCACGAGCCTACCCGTATAGGGTGATTAGGCTTTAGTCGTCCACGCGGGCCCAGTGCGGATTGGACGACTTCACACACAACCTTCGAATCTCTTCGCAGGCGTGCATGAAGGTTTCCTCACGATGTTTTCCTTCACCGTAAGAGCGTCGGATAAATAATGTATCAATGTAAAATGTTTTGATAGAGACAATCAATAAAGCAATCAACACATATTATACTGCAGGCACATATTATAATACATATTGGACCCAGGCTTTCTCACTACGGAAAGTTGTCGGTCCATCGGGTAGTAGGGCATTTTATACATCGACAAATTTGAATGTATGTCCTACGAGTGTGTACTTTTTTATAGAAATTTCAAAACGGTTAGTCGACATCACGGGTGACCTTAAATCTGGCAGCTCTATCTTGGACAATTAATTAGTCTAGCACAATGATTTTCTGTATATATAAAGGGAGATATCCGTGCCTCAAAAACGAACCGTCGAAGAGAGTACAGTTTGTACGCTTTTTTTCAGGTAAATGTACGCTCATTCGAAATATGTGTATGTGTGCTGTCGCTGCATTCGGAACACTTTTTTCGATTGTTTTGTGAGCATATCACAAATCCAATCTCTTTTTCATCATTTGTCTAGCAATGCAAAGAGGTAATATCGGCAGGATATTTTCGAAATCTGAAAGGGACTTTTTTAGTTAAAGTTATAAATTAATTTTTAAATGCTTAGGGTGATATATATTTTGTTTATCCTCTTTTATTTCATAAATATTTATATAGTTTAGTGTTATTTGTTGAAAAATGAATTTGTTTGTCCCTGTACTATGACAAGTGAGCATATCTCATGCTCACTTGTCATAGTACAATGATTTTTGATACAAAAAACATCTGATTCCAACAAGATTTAAACCTAAACCATTTGTACAAGCTAGAAGTACATAAGATTTTATGTAAAAAACACGCCAATATTAAAGCAGTTAATACTAAGTGCTATACATACACTTAGGGATATGTATTAAAATATCTTAATTCAAATGTACCTGTAGTACTTAAATAAATAAAATATCGATACTAATGATACCATACTTTAACAATAACTTAATAGTAGTACAGGTATTTTTAAATACAGATTTTTGACTTCGCCAAGTGAAATACAGATACTTTTATAATTATCATCATTTCAGCTTAAAATGTCCTCTGACGACCGAAGGCCTCTCCTAACGACTTCCACGCGGTCCGCTCTGTAGCAATTGACATATAATAATAATCGTCAACTACTAATTATATTTTTTTTATGAACCTATCACCGGTTCGGAAAAAGTAGCATTAATGAGAAGAGCCGGCAAGAAACTCGATAGTTGTTTTGACTGCGAATTCAGTTTTAAAAATGTAGAGTCTAAAATCGAGTGTGCCTGGCGCTTTTAGGCGTCATTGCCGATCGAAGTGTTAAAATAGGCCTTTGTGTGTAGTTAATGACTAGTAAAAACTTATTCCGTATAAGTTACCTTATCATCATTATATCATCACATATTCTTGGGTTAGGGTCTAGGGTCATTTAGGTAAAAACAAAACAAATTGTGAACTATAGGAAAGATAAACATTGATATGTACGTATTAATAAGAATTCTTTGAAATTTTTTACTTACTCGCAATAGATGTTTTTATATCATAACAAAAATGTTATTAAAATTGAAACTAAATATAGGCACCGTGACTGTGAACTAGATAAAAACAAATACCAATTTTCTTTCATTAAATCAATTTAATATTACAACCTAGAAAGTCCACTGCTGAACGAAGGCCTCCCCTAATGATTTCCACGCGGACCGATCCCTTGCAGTTGACATCCATCTGCTACCTGCCACCTTAACCAGATCATTAGACCATCTGGTTGGGGGTCGGCCTACGCTTCGTTTTCCGTTACGCGGACGCCACGTAACATCATCATGATGAAATCAATTTAATATTAAGAACGTATTACTGAATCTTTTGAACTTAAATAATTTTAAAGAATTCGCTCGAGATAACTTCGTTTCTTTGTAACTATCCTATATATTTTGGAATTTCATTAACAAGATTATTGAATTCTTAATAACTTGATGCAGGATACATATTACCTTTTCAATATATTTGACAAAGATTTAATGCTTTAAAAATGGATTGTTCAAAATGTATGTACTCGTGAAATGATCGTTGAATTTGTTGGCCTCGGTTTATCTTATAAACATTTATAACAAAAAACACATTGTTTATTATTGTGACTTTCCTGTGCTTATATTACATGGTGGTAGACTCAATATTGAGTCGTATAGGTAGGTAACACTGCAGTGCCAGATATCGTCCCGTCAAATATGAGTGCTATGCACTTTTGTTTTTCAGAAAATAATAACTGTTTATCAATTGTTACTCTCCTTTAATGCTGCTCTATCATGGTCAGGCGTATCATTTACCATCATGTGAGCTCCACTTCGTAACATTAAAAAATCGATTAATAAATAAAACTAGCCACTTCTTGCGCAGAATACGCCACAGCTAGGACCGGGCAAGTAAAAACTCAATGAACATTAAAAGAAAGTGCTAAACTCATGCTCACTACACACGAATACCTTCTGAACATTCGAATAACGGCAAGTTTGTAAGTTTTCAAAAGAAAAAGCCATTTTGAAATAGAAAAGAAAATGTAGACATCGTTGTATCGAGATCTTGGAGACAATTCCAAAATTGTTTTGTTAGCTTATTTTTTGTCTCAGTACCAATTCCATTAGGTAATTATCTAGTATCTCATTCATTAACCAAATGAAACTTTGTATTCAGTTAGCTGTGATGAGGAGTTAAATTTACTAGCTCGTGCTATTTTGTGCTAGCATTTTATTTTTGAGCACGTCTAACTAAAAGCGTGGAGTAATCGTTTAGCATTTGAAATATATTGGACGGTTAGTGGAATATAAAATCATCGTCATCAGATCATTAAACGTCCCCACCGAGGGGCACGAGCCTACCCGTATAGGGTGATTAGGCCTTAGTCGCCCATGCGGGTTCAGTGCAGGTTGGACGACTTCACGCACAACCTTTTAAATTTCTTCGCAGGGGAGCGCGGGTTCCCTCACGATGTTTTCTTTCACTGTAAGATAAAATATTAGTGTTTAACACTTTCTTCAGTTTTTGCGATACCCACACTTGTACGGGTATCAAAGCAATTGAATTTGTTATACGTTTCTTTCCTACTTTTATGAAATGAAAAAAAATTAATGAATTGATAAATTTTGCGTATCAGGAAATCTTAAGAATTCGCGAGGTAAGTAATTGTTTTATATTCGAATTGAATATAAAACAATTACTTACCTTAAAAATAATTAATTAATAATTTGAATATTCACTAAAAATAATACTTAATTCAAGCTTGATTACTTGGTATGAATTGAGTTCGTAGTCTTGGTTTACAATTACTGCGATCGCTTGACCTATCACAATGATAATTCATCGTATAGGTAATTTTGAGTTAATTTACGTTTTTATATTTTTACCAATACTTAATATGATAAAAATTGTGAATATTATTTTCTTTATATAATTATTTTGATGACAAATAATATGATTTTGTACAAAATACATTTTTTTTGAAATGAGTTAGACTACTGAGTTTCTTGCTGGATTTTTCTCAGTGGAAAACTGCCGTCCGAACCAGTGATAGCTTTATTATTCATAAGTAAAAATGAAAATGAAAAGTATTTATTCAGTTTAGGTCCTTATAGAACACTTATGGATGTCAAATGAAGCTACCACTGGTTCGGGAGGTAGTTTTCCACTGAGAAGAAACCAGCAAGAAACTCAGTAGTTACTCTTTTCAAAAAAAATGTGTTGAATACAGATTCATTTGTAATCAAAATAATTATATAAGTGTTCTGTGAGGACCTAAACTAAATAAACACTTTTGATTTTCATTTATAATTTTGTGAATTTTGAGTTTCTACGTGTTTCGAATGACAATGAAACCGTTTATCCCGCCATTTCCTATTAGGCCCGCGTCCAATCTCACCACGATGTGAAGGGGCCAATGCCCTATAACGGAACCTTAGGCTGATTAAAATATACATATATTGTTTAATGGAATAATGATAAAAAACTATCAATATTAAATCGTTTTACAAACTGTTTAACTAATATGCGCTACGGCGTAGCATTATTTGTAGCATTGAGCTACACCTTAGCACTATAAGCTACGACATATTTCGTAGTAGGAAACATTCATACCGGGAATTAGCAATGATGTAAAATAGTATGGATTAGTGATATGCTCACAAAACAATCGAAAAATAGTTCCGAATACAGCGACAGCACACATACACATATTTCGAATTTCGAACACATTTACATTTACCTAAACAAAAGAGTACAAACTGTACTCTCATCGGCGGTTGTTTTTGAGGCACGGATGGCGTATCTACCTTTATATATACAGAATATCATTGGATATTCGGTATTAAATCGTTTTACAAACTGTCTATATGTGCTACGACGTAGCAACATTTGTAGCATCGTGCTACACCGTAGCTAACTACTAAGACATATTTCGTAGCAGGGAATATTCATACCGGGTATTATACGGACAAATTGCTTGATAATACATTCTTCCTCCGCTTCGTTTAATTCATGTATGAATGCTGTGAATTATGCGTCGACCTCCTTGGTGCAAAATTATTCATAATGGCGTACGTTCATCATAAATACAAAATTGTAGTTAATATTTCACCACCTGGGGACATTAGTATGACATTTAGAATGATAATTATTTTGCCTTGAAGAAATTGCGTTGGAAAAAGTAATTAACTAAGTGACCGCTTTGCGACAATATCCTTGGCTTTAATTAAACACCAGTTCGAAGTCACACTACTTCGACAAATCACATTTTATTATAAGAAGCGTCAGTGGCTCAATGGTCTACACCATTGAGCCACCGACGACTACTGTCTTGCGATCGGGAAGGTGCAGGTTCAAACGTACCAACGTGTTTTCGAATTTCCGAAATTATATGTACGATATCAGATGCTTATACGATGAAGAAAAACATCGTGAGGAAACTTGCGCACGCCTGCGAAGTGATTCAAAGGTTGTGCGTGAAGTCGGTCAATCCGCACTGGGCCCGAATGGATGATTAAGGCCCCTTATTATAGACGATTAAGGAAAGAAAGAAAGAAGGCATTTATTAACTTTACGTAGGTAGGTAGGTGGGTAGGCTCCTGCCCCGTGGGGACGTATAATGAGCTGATTTATGAAAATAAAGAAAAAGGAAAGAAAGACAGTAAGGTCAAGGTGGCTAATTCCGGCATACTTTATTGAAACCTAATTTTGTTCAAGTATATTTAAAAAATCTGTCGGTACCAGCCAAATGTTAGACAAGTATCAAAATTTAAGTTTACATAACTTCCTATTAACGTCGTAAGTGTTTTAATCAAGAATAAGTTTCCAAGATATACGGTAATTTTTAAAACCTCCACATTAGACGGATTTTCCCGCAATTCGGGTAAATCCGTCACGTAGAGGTAATTATATAAAGATCTAATATTTTTTAAAATACACATAAGTCATACATGTATTGGTTAACGAGAGGCATTACATGTTTCCACTAATAAAAATATGGTATAGATTCATTTAAAACGTTAAAATATTTTTTTGGGGCAATTCCGGCATACTGATAAAGTCCAGGGTAGCAAACCTAATTTATGAGGTTATTGGTAAGAGAAATAAAACAAACGCAGTTCTCCTCCATGAGATTTGTTTTCTCTTTCTATTACGTGATCCATATTGTCATTCTTGGGATTTTATACAGCTGTGAAGCTTTGTACCCACTTAATGCACTATTACGTACTGCTAATACGGCTTCACGCAAATCATTTTTATTTATAAGAAACCTTTATTCGTTTTTCGTTTGTAATTGCGCTTTTTATATGATGAAATCAATTAATCTAAAACAAGATACATTCGTTGATTACAAAATAAAGATTATACTGCAGTAGATACAAGGTTTGTACTGTAGTACATACTTGTAGTAGGTTGTTTTTTTGCATTAAAAATCCTGGAATAGAAAATGTTTTTAATATCTGAAATCGGGGAAATCCGGCATATGAGTAAATGGCCCCATTGTTTATGGACGGAATTTGCCACTTCACAATTTTCAGGTTACAAATGTTTCAGATACGATTAGCAGCTGTTGAAACGTTTAATTGCCAAATAAACTACTAACAATCGTATAAGCGTGCTTTAACCAATACATGCAATACTTTTTAATAAGTGTAATAAATAAAATATTATATTTATCATCGACAAAATCGACAGCATTTAAACACTTTATAATTTTTCAAACCAACTGAACTTCTAAGGACGTTTTATCCATATCTATGTCAACTAATGCCATCTACCCACATGATTTGATCGACGATATTATGCTGTGTTACCGACGTTATGTATCAAAGCGTAGGATTATTCCGGCAAGAGTTATTTGAAGCAGACGGTGATACCCCCTAGACGGAATTAGCCACCTTGACCTTATATCACCTATTTATGTTTTACCTGGGCTTAAAGATAAAATGGCCCAGTGCGGGTTGGACGACTTCACACACAACCTTCGAATCTCTTCGCAGGCGTGCATGAAGGTTTCCTCACGATGTTTTCCTTCACCGTAAGAGCGTCGGATAACGTACATATATTTTCGAAAATTCGAAAACACATTGGTACGTGTCGGGATTTGAACCTCAGTCCTCCCGACAGGAAGGCGACAGTCCACACCATTGAGCCACCGACGCTCAACTCTGACACCAGGGTCAGTCTGATCGGGGTCTCCCCTCGGGTTAGAACCTACGAACCCTTGATAACGAATCGATATAAGCCTTACCACTAGACCACAATAACGTTTATGAAACTACCTAATAAATATAAATAAATATCCACTAACATTAACACAGCGCCATCTAGCCCCATATTAAGCAAACAGCTTGTAGTTAGGGTATTAAACAACTCATAAACATACATTTCTTTGTGAAATAAATGAATATTATACATAGAAAACACCCAAACCATTACAAACAGACATGTTCATGCACACAAAGGTTTGTAGTGTTGCAGTGTAGGTGTTGCAGTCGACGTCTCAACTCTCAACACCAAATGGGTCGCAACTACCCAATTACCGCATCGATTAAATTAAGTTCATTAGTGTTGGAGGTTCGAGAGGCCAAATATTAATACCGGTCCCAAGGTTTCCAAAAGTCGCCGCCGGGGAAATAAAGCTTGTCGATATCGCGCCTTGCGTGACAACATTGTATAATTAGCATGCGACCATGCAGGTGTAGCACGCCGCTTTACACAGCGCGATGACAGCCTGAAATAAAATTAATATAAAGACGGACGCCATCTTTGCTAAAAATACTGTGAAGTCTAATAAAATGAATAAATAAAAATAATAAAAAATAAATATCCACTGACATTCACACAGTGCCATCTAGCCCCAAGTTAAGCGTGAAGCCTGTATTATGAGTACTAAACAACTGATAAACGTACTTATATAGTAAAAATAGACATGTTTACGCAAACAAATTTACTGTCCAGGGATCGAACCGAAAACTTTGGCGTAATAGACTTATCAACCATTACACCACACGGGTCTAACGTCGTATACATAAATAAATATCAACTGACATTCACACAGCCGTAAACTAAGCACATGGATACTTAATAACTGATAAACAATTTTTTTTGTAAATACATACATATTATACATAGAAAACACCCAGACCATTACAAACAGATAAGTTCATGCACACAAATGTTTGTACTGCCCGGGGATCGAACCCAGAACCCTTGGTGTTGCAGTCGACCTCTCAACCGCAACACAAAATGGGTCGTCAAGCCAATAATAGGAATAAGAAGTACAAAATCTTTATATAGAAAGATATTTACGTAAAGGAGTTTACGAAAGACCAGCGTTATGACTTTCTTTATATCCAGTAGCTTCATTTGACATTCATAAGTGTTCTGTTAGGACCTAAACTGAATAAACACTTTTTCATCTCATTTCAGTCCAATCACGTGAATTGATATTTGGATTTATGATTAAGTATGCATGTTATCTGTTTCCCCGATTTGGAGGGAACAAGTTTTAATCCAGCCACATACATACCAATGCCTTTTCGAATTTTCCAAATTTTATCTACGTTTATCCGACGCACTTGCGGTGAAAAAAAACATCGTGAGGAATCCTGTGCAAGCTTGCGAAGAGATTCAAGGGTTGTGCGTGAAGTCGGCCAACTAAGGCCTACCCTTTACGGATAAAATCATGTCCCTCGTGATGATGCATGTTTTAATCGCTTCTAAATATATTATACTAATATTTACTTCAAAAGCACTGAATTATCAATTGTTTGTCTCCTTCAATGTCGTTCTGTCATGGTCGGACGTATTAGTTACCATCAGGTGAGTGTCATGACCGTCCTGTACACTTTGTTTTGTAAAAAAAGATATTTCATTTTGGCTACCCATCCGAATCCAAGGCAACTTGCACCATCGTCGATAGTTTCACTAATCGTGGGGTGTAAATCTGGTTTTGTAATTGGGCGAACCATAGTCTGCTCGGTCGAAGTTGCATGTTCTAGATAAGCTGGTATTTTAATGTTTTCTATTAGACTCTGTTTTCAAAGAGAAAGTAAGTAATAACATACACTGATTTTTGATATGAAATGCTGCCTGTTCTAAGTATGTGATTATAGAAAGAAAGAAAGAAAGAAAGAAAGAAAACATTTATTGATTCAATGCACCGCAACACAATCACATGTAAAACATATCACAATAAACAAACAACAATAAAAAATAACACAGAAACAACATGTGCTACGATGCCTGAATCAAACGGACTCACTCAGCATAAGCCAGGGACACCAGTAGTGAACCCTGGCGCCGATTTTCAGTGAGCCCGGTTGAGTCGGCGCACGGACGATGTTGTTGCTAAAAATACTTAAATAAATAACTACATATTACTTACATATACAATAATAATAAATACAATCTGTGTAACATCATTATAAAAATATTAATATAATGGATGTGGATGTGAGTATTGTGCATGTATAATAATGTACTTGTCTGGAAATCTGTGACGCTCCTCATCTGATGCAAGGTTACCATGCTTAAATTAATTGCCGCCCATTGTAAAATCTAAATTAAAAATTAAAAAAAATATATTTATATATCAATCAATGAAAATTATTATAAGGATGGAAATCAATAATATATTAAAGAAAAATAATTGTATCGCTCACGGTAGGGTAAGTCATCTTGTTTTTTTTCCGCAATGTGCCTACCCACCCTACTCGCACTAGCTTGAAATTGTTAATAAAATGTAATAAACCATGAAAATTAAACTGCTAGCTTTTGCTTTTGCAGTATGTACATTTTGTATCTATTTTTAAATACATTTGTCGCTTTTAGCTGACGGAATGGTGGAGGTAGATCATTCCAGCACTTGGTGGCCGCGAATTTGAAGCTTCCCCTGAAAGCGACAGATCGATGCGGCGGCAGCACGAGAGCGTGACTGGATCGACGGGTCCTCGTCTGTACGTCACGTGCCCACACCAGCTTTTCCATCAGATAAGCAGGAGCATTATTCCTTACTACCCCAAACAATAACGTGGCGAAGTGCAATGCCCTTCGTGTCCCCATTTTTAATATATTGGCGTTATTAAGGAAAGGAGTAATATGCGTCCGCGGCGGTACATGAAAACAGTACCTGGCACACGCATTCTGCACCCTTTGTATTGCCTGCTGCGTACGAGATAAAAGACGCGGGCCATACACTACGTCCATATAATTGAATTTCGACAGTACAAGTGAATCGCAAAGCTTGATACGGTTTTCTTCATTAATGAAGTCCCGTATTTGATAAAGAACCTTTAATCTATAAAAGCAATTACTTAAAACTTCATTTGTGCTTCTCGAAACGTAGCTCTTCATCCATTATCAGTCCTAGATTTCTAACTACCGATACCCTCTCAACAAATTGATCGTCTATTGACACAATAATGTCCTTGTTTGCTATATCCCTAATTTGTTTACTGGAGCCCAATATAATATATTTAGATTTATTCCCATTGAGAACCAAGGAATTCGATCCTGCCCACCCAGCTACTCTCCCAAGGTCCTCATTTAACATCTTTTCGGCTTTATGGATATCTTTGGGTCTGGAGGAAATATAAATCTGTATATCGTCAGCATAAATGTGATAATTGCAATTATGTATACAGTTAATCACATCCGCACTGTAAATCGCAAATAGCAATGGACCCAAAATCGACCCCTGTGGAACTCCTCTCGTTACACTTTTAGATTCTGAGCGTTTCATCTGGCCTGCCTCATTATAAACCTCTACACGTTGGGTCCGATGCTCAAAATAACTTTGTAACCACTTTATACTTCTTATCTCAAAACCATAATAACGCATTTTCGCTAACAATAAAGAAACATTTAAGCAGTCGAAAGCTCTGGAAAAATCGAGTAGTGTCAGAAGAGTTCCCTCTCCTCTATCAACAGCGCTCAAGACGTTATCTACAATGTCAATAAGTGCAGTAAGTGTACATTATGAAGAAAAATATTTCTTAACTTCATCATCCGCTTATTAAACGTCCCCACCGAGGGGCACGAGCAAACCCGTATAGGTGTTTAGTCCTTAGTCGTCCACGTGGGCCCAGTGCGAGTGGGTCGACTTCACACAAAACCTTTGAATCTCTTCGCAGGCGAGCGCAGGTTTTTTACGATGTTTTCCTTCATCGTAAGAGTATCGGATAACGTACATATAATTTCGAAAATTCGAAAACACATTGGCACGTGTCGGGATTTGAACCTCAGCCCTCCCAGTAGGAGGGCAACAGTCCACACCATTGAGCCCCCCACGCTCTTTTCGATTTATGTGTGTAACATTAATTAAATATATAAAAACTCGTACATTTATTAAAACACAAGGGGAGGAAAATTCAGATTGCGGTATTCTAATGATAGAAAATAATGCCGTTGGTGATGGTTAATAGGTCCCAAAAAAAAACTTATTTTTGTGAATACATACATATTATATTTAAAAGCACCCAGACAAATACAAAACAAATATTCACGCAAACAAATGTACTGTCCAGGGATCGAACCGAAAACTTTGGTGAAGTAGACTTATCAACCATTACGCCCCATCGTATAAATAAATATTCACAGACATTCACACAGCGCCATCAGCCATAAACTAAGCATTAGCCTGTTATATGGATACTAAATAACTGAAAAACACTTTTTTTTGTAAATACATACATACCAGGCCAATACAAACAGACATGTTCATGCACACAAATGTTTGTATTGCCCCGGGGATCGAACCCGGAATCCTTGGTGTAATATAAGTAGAGAACAGTGAAAAAGTGTTATTTATCTTCACTTTATCATGTAATTTATCTAGCGAGCAAGTTACCTTTGATCACGTGTGAAATCTTAAACAATATAGAAGGGCACGCGAAACGATCATTACGCAGCCAAAACACACAACAGAACAAGTTCTCGTGTTCTATAAACAAGGCAATCCTCATACTGTTTCCATTGGTAAATTATCAGGTATGAGAGACTAACATCTGTTGTCTCGGGTGACGGGCGCAGGGCAGTGTTGACTTTGTGACGGTTAAATAGACCTTTTCCAAATCTTAGATTGCATAAGGTTGGGAACTCATTTGTGGGATTAAGCATTAAAATATTTAATAAGCTACCACAAAATGAATTTGATTTACCCCTGCATAAGTTTAAGTCTCATGTAAAGGCTATTTTAATAAAAAAAGCTTAGTATAGTATTGAAGATTATATAAATGATAAAAACTCATGGACATGTTGATTTCCACGCCTTACTACTTTTGTTTTGTTTTTGTTATCATCTATTTAAATTTATGTAATACTTAACTGCTTAATAGTACTTTTGTAGATTATTATATTTTTACCAATACATAATATGATAAAAATTGAAAATATAATTTGCTTTAAATAATTATTTTGATTACAAATGAATCTGTATTCAACACATTTTTTTTGAAAAGAGTAACTACTGAGTTTCTTGCTGGTTTCTTCTCAGTGGAAAACTACCTCCCGAACCAGTGGTAGCTTCATTTGACATTCATAAGTGTTCTATAGAGACCTAAACTGAATAAACACTTTTCACACATTTACAAACTCATATGACAAATAAATCTTTTACATATACTATTGAATAGTCTATTATTAACTTACTAGGTGGTAGACTCGATACTGAGTCGTCTAGGCAGGTCCCACCGCAGTGCCAGGTGTCGTCCCGTCAATTAAGAGTGCTATGCACTTTTTTGTTTCGGGATGAGGGCACTGTAGTTAGTGAAATTGCTGGTTATAAAACGCAACATTTGTTGTCTCGGGTGACGGACGCAGTGCGGCATTGATGGAGAATAATAACTGTTTATCAGTTGTTAGTCTCCTTCAATGCCGCTCTGTCATGGTCAGGCGTATCACTTACCACAGGTGTGAGCGTCCTGACCGTTCTGTTCACATTGTAACATAAAAAAAATACTAAGTTGTAGACTCAGCACTCGATCGTCAGGGTGTGCAGTGCTAGATATTGTCCCGTGAAATAGAAATGTTTTGAATTTTTGTGTTTCGGGAAGAGGGCACTGTAATAATTACCAGGTATAAGAGTCCATAACATATCGTAAACTTCGTAACATAAAAAAGTATGACTTGACAACCGGCTTGGAAAATGTAGGATCTTCGAGAACTAAAATAGTCACTCATTTAAACTTTTAATACAGAGTTTCGTTATTACTAAGAAGTCTTAATAAACCTTTGAGTTCCAAGTAATGTAGATTTTAAAAAATGTATACAGTTGAAATAATTTCAATGCAAGAACAGTGCGTATATCTATAAACACAGAACACCACAGAACCTGTAAACTTGTATTTTAAGAGTTTCCCACTTCTGCCGCGTTTACTCGGTCAATATTCAAAGCGCAAAAGTTTGATTTTAATCCACGGTAAAATATACAGCGGTTGCCGCGATATTTCAGTGCAAAGTTAGGTGTAGACAGAAAAGGTTTGTAACTCGGGCATATTTTTTTATCTCGAAAAAAAAAGCTCAACTCACGTACTTTGGTAAACAAAATAAGAACAATATTTTGTGATTTTGAGATATTTTGCGATTGGAATTAAGAATTGTACCAAAAGAACTGGTCTTGCGTTAATTTGCGGTACGCAAATTGAAAATAAATAGATAAATTTTCGCAAGTCGTCGGTCCATCGGGCCATACAAAGGTCGCAGGTAGAGACTGGACAAGGAAAGTGGAGGACCGGGATATCTAGCGCAAAATGGAGGAGACCTATGTCCAGCAGTAGATTGAGATAGGTTAAAGAGAATTACTGACTTTCACACCTAGTTGAGGTGTGATCCAACCAGATGGACGGATGATCTGGTTAAGGTGGCGGGTAGCAGATGGATGTCAACTGCAAGGGATCGGTCCGCGTGGAATCATTTGGGAGGCCTTCGTTCAGCAGTGGACGTTTTAGGTTTTAGATGATTACAAAATCATGATATTCACACAACGCTTTGAAGCCCTTAGTTAAGTGTAAAGCATGTATTATGGGTATCAAATAGCTGATAAACATACTTATCTATATATTTTTTAAATACATACACATTTTACGTAGGAAACACCTAGACCACAGACAGACATGTTCATTCATAAAAAAAATTACTGCCCGGGAATCGAACCCGGAAGTCTTGTGGTAGTAGCTGACATCTCAACCATTACACCAAGTGCGTCATTTAAGTAGGTATTACAATATCTACGTAAATTTACAACCCGTGGCAGTGGCTAGTAAAATAACAGGGTATTAGAGATCTAACATCTGTCGTCTTGGGTGACGGGCGCAGTGCAATGTTGACGGAATAATATTGACTAACTACTGCCTTCAATTTCCTTCAATACTGCTCCTGTCGTCCAACCCGCACTGGGCCCGCGTGGATGACTAAGGCCTAAAAACATCCTATACGGGTAGGCTTGTGCCCCTCGGTGGGGACTTTTAATGAGCTGATGACATGTGCACCTGTTATGGTCTGGCATTACATTTACCACCAGGAGAGCGCACTGAACGTCCCGTTCACTTATGACATAAAATGTCCACTAAAACACGTATTTTGGAAGTAAATTGAGCAGTCAGGTGCTTCTACTATCTTACGGTGGTAGTCATTTTCCTACTCATTGGCATACACTATAGTAGACAGTTGCCTTCCAACCTGGAGAATGCGGGTTCAATGCCCGACCTAGCAATGTCTTTTCCAATTTTCGAAACGATATGTACGTTTATTCGAAGCTCTTACGGTGAAGAAAAATATCGTGAGAAAAGTGATGCCTACGAAGAATTTTTAAAAGTTTTGCGCGAAGTCGGCCAATACACACTAGGCCCGCGTGGACGTACGGCTCGTGCCTCTCGGTGGGGACGTTAAATGAGCTGATGATGATACAATCACAGGCATTGCCGCCTAAAGGGAAGTTCCCACAACCAATTTGTTATTTCAACTGAGTTATGGAAACAAAATATTTGTTATTTATCCTTCTTTTTGTATCAATAGCGAACGACGTGCCAAGCTGCATCTGAAATACCGTATTCGGTGATATTACTAGTTCCCGATATCCCATTGAATGGTGCGGCTTGCTAGCCGAAATTCTACGTTAGATTTCATTTCGTAGATTAAACTGAGCAGAAATGGTCGCCACATTCACTCGGCCGGGGAATATTCAGGAAATACCTTGTAAAAGATGAAATGTAGATATAATATTCCTTAACCACTTCGACCAACTTGGTGTGATGGCTGAAACGGCGGCTAGTACACCAAGGGTTCCGGGACAATCCCCGGGCAGTACAAACGTTTGTGTGCATGAACATGTCTATTTGTATTGGTCTGGGTGTTTCTATGTATGATATGTATTTCCAAAAAAGTATACAAGTATGTTTATCCGTTGTTTAGTGGCCGTATTAAATTCGAGGCTAATGCTTAGTTTACGGCTAGATGGCGCTGTGTGAACGTCAGTGGATATTTATTTTAGAGTGAAACGAGCGACTGTCTGCGATTTTGTACTACGCTCAGAGTTTCTTTTATGTTACAAAGTGAACAGAACGATCAGGGCGGTCACCTGAATGAAAGTGATACGCCTGACCAAGTCATATCGGCATTGAAGGAGACAAACAACTGATAAATTGTTACTATTCTACATTAATGCCGCACTGCACCCGTCATCTGAGACAACAGATGCTAGGTCTCTTATACCCGATAATTTCACTAGGTAGTTATATGCACAGCATTTTTAGATAATATTATTAAATGACTCCCATTAGCTTTAAATTAAACTTAAATCATTCATACAAAGTCCAACTCCTTTTACCTACTTAAGGGGATGACTTTCGAAAAAACATTTCACACAAGAATTCATTATTTTCAATGAATAACCTTCATACTATTATTTAGTTATCAAAGTTTGTCACCCAAAAATAGGAAATACTTCCTTTATAAAAGGACATCATAATCATCACCTCATTAAACATCCCCACCGAGGGGCACGAGCCTACCCGTACGCGGGTGTATAGGCCTTAGTCCTTCACGCGGGCCCAGTGCGGATTGGCTGACTTCACGCACAACCTTTAAATCTCTTCGCAGGCGTGCGCAGATGTCCTCACGATGTTTTTCTTTACCGTAAGAGCGGCAGATCAAGGTACATATAGTTAGGAAAAGACATTGGTGGGATTTGAACCTGCACCCTTCAAATCGGAAGGCAACAGCCCGCAATGAGTCACCGACGATATAAAAAGATAATCATACATTTTACTAATAACCTCTTTGGGTATTGAACCAAACCTTCTTCACAATACTCCATAACAACCCGAGAAGATTTGGGTCAACAGGACACTTATTACCGTTTAAAAGAAAAAGTAGGGAAACCTTCCAAATGTAACGATAAGTCTTATCATTGCCGACAAGGCTTATCAGGGTCGAATTGGGACATTCCTTAGCGAACAATTACCTAAGGCTTCGTTTGTTTTTGTCAAGATGGCCGACCCACGCGATGAGCGTTGCAAATGGCAGATTCATGATTGGGGGTTATTTGTTAAATCTTATTTTTGGAGCAATCATTTTATATAAGCTAAAGGAAAATTTTTCATTATCAAAATCAGCCTATAGAGAAAAACATATATCCACTGACATTGACACAGCGCCATCAATCCCCAAAACTAAGCCTTAGCACTAAACAACAGATAAACATACCTCTTATATTTTTAAACATATGTGCGTTACACAGTAAAGCAAAACATCGCGAGGAAACCTGCGCATGCCTACGAAGAAATTCAAAGGTTGTGTGTGAAGTTGGTCATCCGCACTAGGCCCGCGTGGAAGACTAAGGTCTTTAAACCCCTTACGGTAGGCTCGTGCCCCTCAGTTGGATGTATAAAGCTGATGCTGATGATTTGTTTAAAACTTTCCAATTCAAGAATGCTCTTTAAGCGTCTTACTTAGCTTTACCTAGGGCGTTGTTCAGACTAAGCTCTCTTATCCAAAGTCCATTCGGGCTTTCATTGTGGGACGATTATATATAATTCCACTCATACCCCAGGATCAGTGTTTGTGGAGCAAACTTGACAAGGATTCCGAAGCCTCACTTATATAGGTTAGGAAACTTGTTGCGTCGGCTATTGAGTTGAACTTAGTTCAAACATCAATTGTTTGTACGTGATTGGTATAAATATACTTCGCTAAGTTGAGCAGCCAATGACTGTTCAGGGTTAAGCTGTAACTTCCATGTATTGTCGGATTAGTGATAACAAGAGCATTTTTTGCTGAATTAGAATTTTGGGCAGGCAAACGCTCTCGTGATTCACACATATTAGCCTATACCGTCCCACTGCAGTAACAGGCCTACCCACGTAGCTATGGGGTATGAGGAAACCCACTAGGTGGTAGACTCGATACTGAGTCACCTAGGTAGGTACCACCACAGTGCCAGATATCGTCCAATCAAATGAGAGTACTATGCACTTTTGTGTTTCAGGATGAGGGCACTGTAGCTAGTGAAATTACTGGTTATAAGAGACCTTAACATCTGTTGTCTCGGGTGACGGACGCAGTGCGGCATTGATGGAGAATAATAACTGTTTATTAGGTTTTGGTCTTTTTTTAATGCGGCCGTGTTGTGATCAAGCATATCACTTACCATCAGGTGAGCGTCCCGACCCTCCTGTTTACTTCGTAACATTCGAAAAGAGGAAAAGAGGTTCGAGCCCACGCATGATTATCGTGAAAGAAATGAAATGGTAACTCATAAGAAATATATAAAATGGAGAGGAAATGGTATGGGGAGATGAAGTGGGTTTTGGGCTGACAGTAATCTCACATTGTGAAACTGGCGTGAAATCTGAATTTGAATCTCTTATGTATAACTCCAGGATAGTACTCGTGGTAGTAACACGAACCCTATCACATTTATAAAATAAACAAAACCATAAAAAAATTAATAACTATACTGTATATACAATCCATATAAACCAGGATGAAGCAAAAGGCTTATCAATAACCAGAAAGCTGTTTCAGATTGTAAATTATCAACGTGTTAAGACTGTAGAGCGAATGCGGCAAGTAAGATGAAGAGGCAATACCACAGATTTCCCAATACAGGAGATAGGGCAAGCCGCGTTTTTAAGTGCGACAAATGTAAGCTCAACGAGCATACACTGGCTACCAGTTTACGCTCGTGAGACGAGTCAAGACGCATGAATATAAGAAGAATTACCGTTTTATCCAAATGCATCCTGTGCAATTGTAACATGCCATCATCGCAAGGAATCAGTAATTTACCAAGAAATATAATAACTTTTCACAGGTAAGAACCGAAAAGAAATTGCGACACTGGGACTGCCTATAAACTTGGCGGCTTGTCCAGTCTAATTGTATATTCGGATGTCTGTGGGCAATACGGACAGACATACGGCCACCGTTATTTAGTTTAATGTTATTGGTTGAACGTTAGGTAACACTGATGTATTAAATTGAAATCTTATAGCGTATACATGGTTTTAACGATCACTAACTACGGGATTGGTTCACAAATTCATAGTAGGAACAGAGTGTGTTTTGTTGTTACAACACTAAGGGTTCCGGGTTCGATCCCCGGGCAGTACAAANATTTGTCAATTTTTCATTTTGTTTTGTCATTAGCTTCATTTTTACATAATCATACAGAGGTGCACGTGCTATTAGAGAAATTAGAGTTAGTTATTATAGTTAGTTAGTTATATTAGTATAGTAATATACACGGGTGTTCAATCAGTCGATTCGATCCCCTGAGTTTAGTTTTGATGAAATTTCAAATCCGATTATAGTAGTAGTTGGTAAAAGAGTCGGGCGCAAAAGTGAATTGAAAATAATATTAATATTTGAAAAACAAAATAATTTTAAATTAATATCGGTCAGATCTATATGCTGCCAAGATTGAAACTAGCTACTACGAGTACATCAAACGTTCTGAGTTGATTCCTGAATTAAAAAAATCTAAATACAGTCTTTATTCGGTATAAACATGATAGAACACTTATAATGTCAAATGAAACTATCACTGGTTTCGACTGTAGATTCTACTCAGAGAACCCAACAAGAAACTAAATAGTAGACTTTACTATAGCTAATACGGAGACGTCATAGCCCAGAGTTTGGGATGGGCGGGTGTGGCACAGAGCCTCTATTTCATGGATATCTAGTTTTTTTACATAACACGTCCACGCATAACGAGATTTAGGAAATTGTATTTTGATATTTAAATTTTGACGAACATAAAAATGATATTATGACAACCAAAGGAATATAGTTCAAAATATATTTTTACAATATAAATAATAAAGTATGTAATTATAAAACACATGCAGACATGTTTTTGAATTACTTTTTCAATGCCAATGATTAAAGAACATTTTTTCATCCTATTGTAATGAAAATACGAATATACGGCGATAAGCCCCAGTACTAAGTTGATTCTCGAATATCAAATACTCTATAAATTCTACTATTCTGTCAGTCAGGCGACAGAGGTTCCCCAGGCGACTGTTCCTTCGAATGTTCACGATCAACTCAACTGCCTGTAGAAGCGTGCGCCATCTTTATAAAAGATTAGTTTAGTGTACTCACATCCATAAAGCATCAGTTTGCCATTATAATCGATTTGCATCTGTACAAAAGATGTGAAATGAATTTGCAGTTTCCAAAAATACGATTAATAAAATAAATCACGACATTATCTAAATGCGCATTTTTTCTTAAATTAATGTGTAATATCCATTCCTCAAAAACCATGTTTCACTTAACAATTCTCTAAAGAAAATCGAGTCAAAGCACTTTGTGCGCGATTGTACTTCGCAAATTCTCAGGTAATTAACTAAACGTATTAGCCTAAGTTGAACATATGCTATATTGATATGTTAATGTCCGCTGCAATTATTAAATATGTTGCCAGAATTGGGGAATAAACAATATTGTAATGTATTATACGCTTTGAAGATTTAACTACCTGTATAAAACAAGTACAGGTAAAAACAGTTGTGTAATTTCTGAAAACGTGTATATTAGTTGAGGTCTTTTTTACCTACAGTACAAAATGTGATGAAATGATATCAAGATAGTCTGGGATGCTATTGTTTAGAATAACATTGTTAATTTTCCTTTAGTTTCCGAAAAGGTAGCTTAAGGATAATTAAAACATCAAGTGGAGCACTTTCTTATTAAACCTATATGAAAGGTAAGTCATCTCCAATCCACTGCCAAGCGTAGAGACTTTGAAAAACGGTCCACTATTCTGGATGTGGCCTAAGTCCCGCAATGGACTGTTACCGGGTGCTATGGATGTTTAAGTAATCATAATCTGAGGTAGCTGACTACATATATTATTCTGCCGACTTTTTTATAATAATAAATATCCACTAACTTCACACTACGCAATCTAGTCCCAAACTAATAATTTTGCCTGAATATGGGTAGGAAAAAACAGAAATATATACTTAATAATTTTTTCTTTCTACATACATATTATACATAGGAAAAACTAGACATATTAACGCACAAATGTTAATGCACAGAAATGTTATTATTGCCTGGAGGTCGAACCCGGAACCCTTGGTATAGAACCGACGTCTAACCAATTACACACATGGGTCGTCAATTTATTTCATAGGTAGGTCTAACCTACCTATGAAATAACGAGTTGGCGGATCACCTGAATATAGCGATACCGTCACCATATCACGAAATTTTTGACGTTTGACTAACAAATGCACTTCTAAACTAATGAATACGAAACTAAAAATGAAAGAATAAATTTTTAAAATATGTAAGTTTGCTTACTTTATCTTAAAAAGTCCGCCGGCATTGCATTTCTTGGACCTGGGGGTAACCACAATCTCTTAAATCAGTATTGTTATTATATACGTCAGCATTTTTGTACCAGAAAAGACGAAGTAATATTATTGTAACACTGTTTTAAGAGATGCGGTTACCCCCCTGAGGGCTTGGAAATGTCGGCGTTGGAGGCGGCGGTGTCACTTACCATCAGGTGAACCATATGCTCGTTTGCCTCTTGTTCAATAAAAATAAAGAATCGACATTACATTTAGGTACTTTTGGGACTTCCTCGTTATTTTAGGGGGTCACACAAAAACGTTGAAAAAAGTGTTCAGGCTAATAAACTGTCCATAAACATTATATAGCGTCCAAGCATTTTTTAAAGTCAAGTTTACCTTTTTTGCCGATTGGTAATCAAATCGGCAAATTTTCTTAGATTTAAATTATAAAATATTAGTTTATGAATTTCTTTTGTGTGAAATAGTCCCTTCCGTGGACTGTTCGGATACTACGTCCGTTAATTTGAACATGTTTTAAAAATATTCCGGAAATGAATAGTTTAATTTTTTTGATGAAATGAACATTACAAATAAAGTAGCTATTTAAACATGAGTTCGTAAAAATATATCATTCCTAAATTACGAATAAAAACATATAAACATATTGTTCTGAAATTTATAGTCTTCTTCTGTAGGCACGAAAAATATGCAATATTAAAAAAATTAAAATGCAACCGTTATTTTTTTTAATTGTTTTGGCGTACTATTACTTCATCTGTCACTTGTTCGTTATTTTGAAAACCGTATTGAAAATTGTGAAGAATAATTAATTAAAGCGTTACACAACATTTTGGTCATGTTTGGTAAGTCTTTCCTGTATTGCGTATACTGGTAAGTGTACCCTTTATAGATAAATGAGACCTAAACTTCTACGCATATTAAGGATCTGGCTACAAAATCTAATTTGTTTTTTCTAACCTCAAAATGTAGCACGCCATCTTTAATTGTAATTGCATTTGTCCTTCCTGTAGACATCTTTCTTGTAGACACCTACTGTTATAGTGTCAAAAAAACAGTTAAACCATTTTTATAAAAATGTTTTGTTACTCAGATGATGAAATCCAATTAAAGATTTACAACTATCCCCACTTTAATGACAGTTTTTGGCATTTTTTTGGTATGTACGCTTGCAACGTGGCCAATACTTACTGCACGCAACTTATATGCTTAAAACGATACTGTATGTAATGTTTGTATTACAGTTTCAACTTTAAGTGATTGTTACAATTACGATGCCACGAGCAAGTATTACGAAAATCAGCCTTCCGAGAAAGAGAAAAGAAGCAGGCATGAACAAAAGAAACTCAGTATAAAACGTAGTTATGATTTTATTTATAACAATACTATATGTGTGACAGTCATGTTTCGAAGGGAAATGACGTATCGAATTTGGATGGTTTATGGCATGTGTAAGCGTTAATTGTAGAGGCATACTCGTAGAAACTTATACGATCGACGAGTTCAAGTAGTAACAAAAGAAAGACCTTTGGACCCAATTAATAACAAACAAAACTGATAATGTGCCTCTCATAAGTTTGTTATTTTCGCCATATCCTATGAATATACGTTTGGCTCTACGGTCACGACGCCGACACGCACATACGGTCCGTGGTTCAAATCCTAATTGTGCAGCACATTTTTCTTTCGTTTTTAATTTACCAAGTAACTCAATATGCTGAGTGGATTGTAACGAGTCGCCTAACAATACTCCCGGGTTCAAATCTCTACGTAAAAACGTGCTTCATAGCAACACACTTTAATATGGAAAACGTAACTCTAAGGAGACATCGTACAAAATCTATAGATTCCATGAACCAAACGTTCATATCCAGTAATTCTGATGACATACCGTCTAGAAGTTTACCAGATTTATCAATAGAGCATAACTCCGACTTAATAATAGAATTACAAGAACAAATAAATACATTAAGACAATTGCTAAACAGTGCAAACAATGAAATTGAAAATTTAACTTTGGAGACTATAGGACTTAAAAAAGAAAGAGAGATGAACAACAAATATTGATAAATAATTTAAAAAGAATATGCACCGCACACGGTACAAGTAGCTCTAAAAAGAAGACAATTTGTAAACGACAATTAAAAGAACAATTTAATATAAATAATTCAAGCATAATGGATCTAGGATTGGAGACTGACAAGGAAAGAAAAACTATAAAAACGCAGACATCAACAACACACAGCAATACAGAAATAAGAAGAAAGGAAAATAGTTATACACAAGTAACAATTCAGACAAAAGAAGAGGAAACGAAATCGTTACCGAGGCAGGGCAAAAATAAAATATTTGTTATAGGGGAACAGGATTTAGTGGGTTTCGGTTTAAAATTAAGAGAGTTCAGAAAGGAAAGCCTATATGAAAACTATGCTACGTTTTCTTTTGTCAAACCTTTTGCACGCTGTAACGAGTCTTTAAAAGCATGTTATAGTTTAGATGTTGCAAGAGATGACTGGGTAATTCTATGTGTGGGGCAAAATGATTGTAATCCCTATGAAATTCAATTTGAAATCAGGAATGTACTAAAATATCTTAGGGAATGTAATGTTATTGTATTGGGAGTCAGCGATAATAGATTTTTAAATAAATTTAAATTGAACAAATTAATTAAGTTAACATGCCAGGGCTTTAAAAATTGTAAATTTTTCGATGTGGATGTTTTTTGGACGTAAAATTGGTATGTACAAAAGGCTTAACACAACATGCAGAAAAGTGTGTTTTCACATAGATATAATGGATTATGAAACAAAATATATACCATTCGTAACAAATAAAATTAAAAGGTCAAAAACAGTTAGAAAGCACACTAAAACACCATTTAAAGGAACCATACCTTTTTATTTCCCCATTATAAAAAAAAAGTTTGACCATGGAAATGTTTCGACAGGTATTCAAAACGATACTTTTTTAGAGTGAAGCAAAACAAAACTAGCATTAGCAAACTAAGATTACTTCACCAAAACATAGCAGGTATTTTAAATAAAAGTGATAATATAGAATTATGTCTTACCGAACTTAAAAGCAAGTTAAACAATGAGCCTATTCATATTCTATGTTTCTCCGAAACTTTTATTAAAAAGCACGAGGAATCTAATTTAAATATTAAAGGTTACAAATTGTGTAGTAATTATTGCAGAAAAAACCAAAGACGGGGAGGCACTTGTATCTTGACTCTTGATTACCTATCATGCAAAACAATTCGATTATGTGATATTTATTCCTGTGATAATACTTTCGAATGTTGTGGGGTTGAAATTTCAGAATTAAACTGCATAGTAGTGTGTATATACAGAACCCCAAACTCTGACATTAATATTTTTTTTAATAAATTAGAAATTTTATTACATAAATTAACATATAAAATATACAACCAAAAATTTATTTTAACAGGTGATTTTAACATTAATATTTTAATTGACAATAAATATTGTAAGACATTGAAATCAATTTTATCTAATTATAATTTATCTTTACATATTCAGCAACCAACTCGACAAAATAATTGTATCGATCTCATAGCAAGCAATCAATATGAGGCCACTGGGACTATACACCAAATGTATATGTCTGATCATGATACTGCTCAAATGTTAGAATTTGCTGAGGAAGTTCCGCGTATTCCTCAATATTGGTTTGACTTAAAACGGGACTACAGTCAGGAAAATATAAAAAAATTTCTTTATTATGTATCTCAATTAACCTGGCATGAAATTTACCAAGAATCAAACATAGACCGGGCGTTTGATAAATTTATTTCTACTTATAGGCTTTTTTATGATCTATGTTTTCCGCAATATGAAGTAAAAAGGTTTTCAAATTATAGCTCACCGAAATGGATAACAAAAGGGATACGGGTATCGTGTAATACGAAAAGAAAGTTGAAAGCTAAATATTTTAAAAATAAAAAGAACATTCAAGCATATAATAAACAAAATACATATGGCAAAATATTGAAGAAATGTATTAAATTATCTAAAATAAATATCAATAAAAAAATAATTCATAATTCTAAAAATAAAGGAAAAGCTACATGGAATGTAATAAAAGATAAAATTAATTCCGTACTCACTGTTAGTAGCATAAAATCTTTAAAAATGGGTGATAAACTTTTTACAGACCCTGCCCAAGTGGCAGCTATTTTCAATGATTATTTTATAGAGGTTTCAAAGAAAGAACCAGCTTTTAACCCAACTGCAGAAAAACCCAAAATGACATCACACCGCGAAAATATTAAGGACTCAATGTTCTTGTGGCCCGTCACCGAGAAGGAAATCATACAGATAATTAATTCACTTAATAATACCAAGGCTACAGGATATGATTCTTTGTGTACTAACATTATTAAAAAAAGTGCAAGAGTAATAGCCCCCATTTTAAGTTATTTAATTGAATTATCTTTTACACAGGGGAAATTTCCGGAAAAACTAAAATTTTCAATTGTAAAGCCATTATATAAAAAAGGGGATCGAAATGACCCCAACAACTATCGGCCCATAACTCTTATCCCAATATTATCAAAGATTTTTGAAAGAGCATTTTATTCGAGATTATCGGCTTTCTTAATAAACACAATATCATAAAACCTGAGCAATATGGCTTTCAGGTCAATAAATCCACGGCACTGGCTGCATTCTCATTAGTAAAGACTGTGACTGATTATTTGGACAAAAAAGTACCGGTAACAGTTGTATTTTTGATATGAGCAAAGCCTTTGATTTTGTGGATCATGAAACGCTGTTGTCAAAATGTGAGAGCTACGGCATAAGGGGTGTGGCTCTAGATTGGATAAGAAGTTACTTAGAAAACCGTCAACAATGTGTGGAAATAAGTAGCTTAGCAAGTGGCAGCAAAATAAAGAGTTCACTGTCACCTTACAAAATAAATAGATATGGCGTGCCTCAGGGAAGTGTGTTGGGACCGCTTCTATTCCTATTATACATAAACGACCTCCCAGATGCCATCAATTTCCAATGTATACTGTTTGCTGACGACATATCTGTTATAGTGCCGCATAATAACAACAATGATATATCCCATGAATCGCTTGTGAGAGATGGAATACAATCCGTAATTGAGTGGCTGGAACGAAATTATTTATTTGCTAATCTTTCTAAAACAAAATTTATACAATTTAAGACTTATAAATCTAAAGACAATGACATTAATATTACAATTGACGGCAACAAAATTGTTGAAACTGACAATATAAAATTCTTAGGTATTACAATAGATAAGTTTTGTAACTGGAAGGGTCACATTGATAACATATGTACTAGACTCGCTCGTTTCGTTTATGCATTAAAAAGACTTCGTATTGTAGCAGGCGAACAGGCAGCTCTGATGGCATATTATGGCTATGTTGACTCGCTTTTAAGATATGCTGTAATATTATGGGGAAATTCAACGGATGTGGAAAGAGCATTTATCGTTCAAAAAAAATGTGTAAGAGCGATCTATGGTGTTAGCCCTTTAGAAACTTGTAGACCTTTGTTTATGAAGCATAATATAATGACGTTAACTTCTGTCTATATTTTTGAAATTTCTTGTTTATTAGAAGACACATGGATTTTTTTAAAACTAAAAAAACGGAATGTACTCTTTATGCTTCTAGAGATGCAACAAAGTTAGTTATTCCTTTTTGTAGAACGACATTAAACAAACGTAATGTTTATCACATGTGTATACAAGTATATAACAAGTTACCGAGGGTCTCAGAGAGCTTCCAGAAAAACAATTTAAGACCAAACTCAGGAAATGGTTGGTAGACAAAGTTTTCTACTCTATCAAGGAGTACATGAACCATGATAAGGTCTTTTGATTTAACGTGTTTTGATTTAACCTACCTTTACTGAATGCTTAAATTTTTTTATCATTTAATTTATTTATTTTTACTTATGTGACCTAATAATAATAATAATTTTATGTAAAATGAGGGAAATATCTTTTGTGACTCGACCTATGTAATATAATAATAATAATTTGAAATAATAATAAAGGAAATACAATGCATTTTAATAAATATTAATAGCTAAAATATAAATTGGAAATAAATGAAAATTGTATTAATAATAAGTTTCGATAATTGTAATAATAATATTTGCATGCCTTAAACAGGCAGAATATACAATGTACCAATATCTACTTATGTAACACCTTACTTAACATGTATTCTGTGCAAATAAATATATTCTATTCTATTCTATTCTATTCTATTCTATTTAAGTTTTCTGAATTCAAGCTTGTTTTGAATGAGAGTGCCACAGGTCCTTTCAAAGGAACTCTCGAAATACCATCAAGCAAAGCTTGATTAAAGCTGGAGAGGCGAAAAATAGTCTAAGTGAGGACTTAGGCTATTTTTCACCTGATTCTCCTCAAGCAGGACCTTCCAATTATAGTAATAGCCCAACTAACGCTCATCTATTCCATCTCCAGATAGCCCAGGAACAAGTGAAGCTACAAATGAGTCAATAACACCCGGTTACTTTGAAAGATTAACACTAGATGATTTGATTCAAAACCAAAATTCAGTAAGCCAAAGTCCTGTTAAGAGATTGAGTCGCTTCTTTCAAACAGTTCTAATTTATCCTTAGAAATAAACCCAAAGAAACGACATCTGTTTACCATTTAAGACGGTTTAACAATGAATTTTTTTTTTGCTAATTTTCTACTTATATGATGTCTTCTTTATTTGCTCATATGTCCCAATTGTATAATTATTTTAGTTCCCTATGAGGAGTGACTATATTTTAAACATAAACTAGATTTTGAAGCCAATGATGGCAACGATTAATAGGTAAGCTATAAGGCGTCATTATTCTGAAGAAAACTCTCTCTTTTCTTTGAAATGTCTACAGGAAAGATGTCCATTCTGTGAATAACTTTTGATTATTTTCATTATGTAAACTACAAGTAATATCAAATATTATTTATTTAGTAAGAATAGTGAATATCATTTTGAGCATATTATATAAGGGCTTTTCAATGGATGGTAATAATTTGATTGTTTAAATAAGGTTAATATTATCTGCTGTAGACAAGTAAGTCTTTTCTGTGTGCAATGAAAATTAAAACTGTAATTCTGCCAAAAATATGTTAGACTGATCTGTGTCGATATAATTAAGAATAAACAAAGAGTATTACTTAAATATAGGCTGAATTTAAAAATGAAATATAATGCTTTATTTTTTGGAAATTGTCAATGCCGCAATTGTGTTTGACCCAGGGTACTTTTGGGACTTCCTCGTTATTGCAGTGCGTCAGAAATGTTTGTAAAGGCAAGAACTGACAGTTTCTTTGCAGTTCTAAGAAAAAAGACAGCATCGTTGTTAGACAGGCTGCGAGGGAGCCCCAACAGTATCCTAAAGAGTATAACGGAGACCTACGACTCTCCTATATTAAAACATTTCGTGCGTTTGCTGACACAGAGCGACGTATGTGATCGGCGGATGCAGCGATAAAATGTTTTGTATGTTTGTTTTGTTGTGTTTTGTACTAACAATAATATTAATATTATAATTATATGCCTACTAATACTACTAATCAATGGATCAATTTGTAATCTGAAAATAAATGCTCATTATTATTATTATTACAACTAATTGATATAAATCACGTTACAAATCTTATCCTCATATCAAACTTCATTCCCATGATATCTTATGATAACAATAATTGTGGTCTGCTTATATTTTTTGTAAATAATAATTTAGACTAGTTTTAATTAACTATGACATTTTATCTCACGACCATCATTTGGCACAATTATTAACGGATCCCTTAGCTTTATAGTGCAAAAGATTTATAGTGTGTCAGGCACAATTGTTTTTTTTATTCCGTGCTCATTTATCAATGTTATTTTGGTCGAACAGCCACTACGACCTCCTTTGGGAGGGAGTCCGACCCGCTGTCAAAATGCAGTCGGCATGTTTCTAATATGATATTGTTGTAAGTGAAAGTAATGATAGTGAAGATTGTTCATACATTAATGTTTTTACACCAAATATTCAACAAACAAACTACAAACAAAAAACCCGTGATGGTGTGGATTCATGGTAAAGGTTCCATGAGCGAGAGTTGCACTGATGGATGATATTATTACTACAAGGTTTTGACAAGAAACTTGAAAAAGAAAAATATTTTAGGGTTTCCCATACATTGAAGTGAACATTAACATTTTTAGATAGTGCTGGAGAAGCTGCTGTAAGTGATCATATCATCATCATCAGCTCATTAAACGTCCCCACCGAGGGGCACGAGCCTACCCGTATAGGGTGATTAGGCCTTAGTCGTCCACGCGGACCCAGAGCGGATTGGACGACTTCACACACAACCTTCGAATCTCTTCGCAGGCGTGCATGAAGGTTTCCTCACGATGTTTTCCTTCACCGTAAGAGCGTCGGATAACGTACATATATTTTTCTAAAATTCGAAAATACATTGGTACGTGTCGGGATTTGAACCTCAGCCCTCCCGGTAGGAAGGCGACAGTCCACACCACTGAGCCACCGACGCTCTATCATATACATCATTAGATTTAAATGTAAAAGCGTTAGCGGGCGGGTTAAAGTTACCGTTAGCCTAAAGCAACTTTCCACGTCGCGCGCAAAAGCTAGTTAACAATAAAGTTCTACCGGAATACCAAATTCACAGTTGAATTGAAAAGTGTCGTTAATGAATAGAATTGAGTTCTGGGGGCTGCGGTCATCACTTAAAATAGTATTACTATAATGATACGTCAGCATTTTTAAACCAGAAAATGCGAAGTAATATTATTTTAATACTGTTTTATCAGATAGCAATCCCCTGAATTATAAGAATGGCAATAGAAGTTATATAACCCGAAAATATAATTTATATCCACCTGCTGATACGTACGTAATCATAACTTTGCTATAATCGCACTTATCATTCGTGAGTGTGCACAAAAAATATTACAGTCATCATCGTATTTCGTAAAAACAGTTGTGCTCCGTCCGTGAACTTGGTCGCTAGTGTTTTGTTGACACGGCACACTGATTCATAATGGTCGTGTGAATACAAGTCACGGCGCCCTCGAGGGAGAGATCGTCAAGGATGATCTGGTGACGTACTACAGCTTCAAAGGCATACCGTACGCCGCCGCCCGTCAGAGATTTGAGATTTAAGGTATCTGAAATAAAAAAATATCCACTGACATTCACACAGCGCTATCTAGATAGCGTAACTAACCTAACTAAGCATTAGCCTGTAATATGGATACTAAACAACTGATATACAATATACATCCTTATATTTTTTTTGTAAATACATACATACAGAAAACACCCAGACCAATACAAATATAAATTCATTCGAATAATATTCATTCGAGTCCAGGCTCGTCGTCACCAAGGCCCTGTCGGAAAATCAGCGCTGCCAGGTGTTGATTCACTGCAACACAAGGCAGCCGATGCTGAGGCGGGGTCCTTTTTGGCACGAGAAGATACTACATTTATCATTTTTCTTCTTTTATTATATTTTCTTCTATATGTATCATTGTTAGACTATATTGTTGCATGTTGTGTTTACCTTGTACCTAATGTTGTCTTTTTCATAATGTGTATGTGTCTTATGTTGGTAAATGTAGTGTTTTCTGATCTGTCAAATAAAAATTATTCTTTCTTTCTTTCAATACGGACAGACATGTTCATGCACACAAATATTTATACTACTCGAACCCGGAACCCTTGGTGTATTAGCCGACATATCAGTTAATACACAAGACGGTTCGTCAATCTTAATTATTATTGAAACGAAAGTGTTATAATAGTAATATAAAATAAATAAATATGCACTTACATTAACGCCATCTTGCCCCAAGTTAAATGTAAAGCTTGTATTGCGGGTAAACAAATATATATTTCTCGTAAATATATCTATGTATATAACACCCAGACCTATACAATCAGACATGTTAATGCTCACAAATGTTTGACAATACAATGTGCCCGGGGATCGAACCCTTGGTGTAGTAGTTAACGGTTCAATAGATTTTTACGAACTTTGTAGGACTTCACGAGTACAACTTAAAAGGCAGCCTGACGTATAAAAATATAGCTAACATATCCGAATTCGAAAAAGTATTTAATTATTTCTATATTCGCGAGGGAATAGGAACGTCGCTGTTACTGTCTAGGTATATTATGTTGTTCCCTATATTGGAGACTAGTATGGTGTAATGATAAAAAAGTCCAATACATTTGTTTACATGAAGGTTACTATTTGTGTTGATCTCGGTGACTATATAAAGAATAATTTTATACAAAGAGCACACGCTCCTTGTTTAAATTCTTTAGACGGCGTTGTTACGTACCGGATCCTCTTTAAATATTTTATATTTATATTAACAGGCACCACAAAAGCTGAAACCCTGGGAAGGTGTTCGATCTGCAAAGGAGTTTGGGCCAGTATGCTACCAATTTGACCTGGTTACCGAAAAGATTTTCGGCAGCGAAGACTGCTTATACCTCAACGTGTACACTCCAGAGATAACTCCCAAAGAACCGCTGCCTGTGATGGTCTGGATACACGGCGGTGGTTTCATGAGTGGCAGTGGAAACGATGACGTCTATGGTCCCGAATTCCTCATCAGACAAGGTGTCATATTAGTCACATTAAACTACCGACTCGAAGTACTCGGTTTCCTTTGCTTAGACTCGGAGACAGTCCCTGGAAACGCTGGCATGAAGGACCAAGTAGCAGCGCTTAGGTGGGTGCAAGAAAACATCAAGAACTTCGGCGGAGATCCCAAAAATGTGACCATATTTGGCGAAAGTGCCGGTGGAGTTAGTGTTACAGGACATTTACTATCACCTATGTCTAAAGGATTGTTCAAAAGAGCCATTGCTCAAAGCGGAGCATTAACGTGCTGGTGGTCCAACCCCTATGGAGCACGCAAGGCAGCTTTGGGTCTAGCCAGAAAACTAGGATGCAATTCTGAAGATAGTAAAGAAATATATGAGTTTTTAAAAGAGCAACCTGTCGAAAATCTTGTTAAAATAAACGAACCTTTCTTGCTTTATGATGTTGGTAAAGGTTAATGGAGTTACAATATGGTATAACGTCCGAAAATAAGTACTATGGCAAAGAGCGGTTTTTACCTGGGGAACCTTATGAGTTGCTACGGGAATGTGTTCACGAAGATGTAGATATTATTATTGGGTACAATGAAGAAGAAGGTCTGTTTTGGTCGAAGACTGGAGTTGATGTACCAGCAGTTATTGATAAAGTTAAAAGATTCGATGATTTCCTAGTACCAAGACCCGTTGGACTTCATGCGTCTGAAATCACAAAACTAGAAATAGGAGAAAATGAAACAGTATTACATCGGAAAGGAAAATTTAAGTGAACAGAGAACGCATTGCGATTGTTCAAGTACTATTCTTTTGACTTGTTTGTGTATGGGGTGGTACAATGGGCTAAGTTCTGGTCACAATATAGGAAAAATAATAAGACATATTTGTACAAATTCACATCGAAGTCGGAGAGAAATTTCATGACCCACTTTTTCGGTGCTAGAAAGTACCTTGGAGACAGAACTGTAGTTTGTCATGCAGACGAATTACCATACTTATTCCCAACTCAAATAAGTGACACAAAAGTCGATAAGACTTCGGAAGCATTTAAGCTGATTAATCAGTTAACAACGCTATGGACTAACTTTGCTAAATACGGGTAAGTAATATGCTATTAAATAATTTTAGGTTTGGTTTGTGGTTCGAATATTTTTAGATACCTTAGATGGTAATGCATAATTTTGACACTACTTTTTAAAAATTATCATTAACATTAAAATGATAGAGTTTAAGCGGATCTACGTAGCTGATCAGCTATGTATTAGTACACTCTTATAAGGTTCGGCTTACACTATACACTACTAAATTCATCGTTGAAATTTTGAACATCAAAGATGTATGAATATTATACAACTTCCAACTATCCGACGTCCAAAACTCATAGTTATCCTGAAGATATAAAACTCTTCGATTGTACCTTTAATGTAAATAATGTTAAAATAAATTATACCCATACAATGTTAATGATCTTGAACACACAAAGTTCTTATAAAAGCGTTTTCTATTACAGAAATCCAACTCCAGATGAAAGTTTGGGTGCTAAGTGGAACCCCTTCGATTCTGAAGACCAGCAGTATCTAGACATTGGTAACCAACTAAAAGCTGATTCGTTCCCTGAAAAGGAGGAACTTGAGTTTTGGGAAAATATCTTAAAAGAAGTCTACCCTAAACATGTTTTCAGTAAAAATTAAATGATCAACTGAAAAAAGAAGTTCAATTAATGTTTCGTTTTAAATAATATTGTGTTTTCTATGTATAATATGTATGTATTTACAAAAAAAAAATGTATACATGTATGTTTATCCGTTGTTTAGTACCATAATACAGGCTTTACGCTTAACTTGGGGCTAGATGGCGCTGAGTGATTGTCAGAAGATATTTATTTATTATTATTATTATTACTATTAAATACTTTTTCGTAGTATCTACATTTGAATCTTTAAAATACTAATACTTTAACGATTTTAAAAAATTGTTATTCCAAATCTTTTCTCATGTTTTATCATATAAAAAAAGGTAGTTGCATTTTTGTGTCATTAAAAGAATATTTGCATAAAGAACTTGTTTTTATGAATATGTGTTTTTTATTTGATCATAATAGGATTACATTTCTTATTGTTACTTGATGAGAAATGAAATGAAATGAAAATATAAATTGTCCATCAATACTGCACTGTCCCGTGGGCTATGACCCACAACCATTGGATCACGTAGCACTTTAAACCACTTAGACCACAGACATCCGAATATACAATTAGAATGGACAAGCCGCCAAGTTTATAGGCAGTCCCAGGGTCGCAATTTCTTTTCGGTTCTTACCTATGAAAAGTTTTTATATTTCTTGGTAAATTTACTGATTCATTGCGATGATGGCATGTTACAATTGCACAGGATGGCATTTTGGAAAAAATCGGTAATTTCTTCTAATATTCGTGCGTCTTGACTCATCTCACAGAGTGTAAACTGGCAGCCAGTGTATCCTCGTTGAGCTTACATTTGTCACACTTTAAACGCGGCTTGCCCCTTCTCCTGTATTGAGAAATCTGTGACTTAGACTGACCCATGTATGCACTAAACCTAAAATATTCAGCATTAACTGTGTTGATAAATTTAACATTATATTATTTGACGACCCATTTGATTTGAGAGGTCGACTGCAACACCAAGGATTCCGGGTTCGATCCCCGGGCAGTACAAACATGTGACATGTAATGTTTGTTTGTAATGGTCTGGGTGTTTTCTATGTATAAAATGTATGTATTTACAAAAAAAAAAATTATACAATTATGTTTATCCGTTGTTTAGTACCCATAATACAGGCTTCACGCTGAACTTGGGGCTAGATGGCGCCGTGTGAATGTCAGTGGATATTTATTATTTATTTTATTGAATTTGAAAAAGTTTACCATGAATCATGAATCACAGTCACAATCTTTGATAAGGTTATTGACATCATTCATAGTCACTATTTGTCCATATTTGTTTAGATTGTTCATGCGATAGCAATGATAATGGATATCTGTATTTGTAGATAACGCAAGTTTTCCATAATGTTTCATGGGTAACAAATCACTACATAGTATAAAACAAAGTCGCATTTTTGTCTTTATGTCCCTATATCCGTATGTACGCTGAAATCTTTGAAACTACTCAACGGATTTGGATGCGGTTTTTTTAATAGATGGAGTGATTCAAGAGGAAGGTTATATGTATAATAACATCCATTAAATAGTGAGTAAATATTATTTTTGAGGTTTCTAATGTGATGTCAAAAATAATTTTAATTTTTCCGTTTACATTGCAAACGAAAGCTGAACCTTATAAGATTTATCAAAATAATGTATCAAGTATTGTACACATTGAAGAGGTCTACAGAAAACTCCGCGATGGTTTATTTCTATCTCTTATGGATATCCCACAATATTTTTTTGTTATTTACTTTCTACAACAAATAATGGCAAGTGATTTTAACTAATACGTCATTACTCCTTCTAATTAAATACCTTAACTAAATTGTTGATTTAATATAGATTTATATGGCCCTGTACAGCATATGATTGAAATGAATATTTTTGAAGATATTACACATTTAAAATTTGCGGTACGTAGCGTTTGCGCCGGTAACGGCTGACCTGGCAGGGAGCGTGCCTATTACGAATACACCGTTGCACCGCGAAGCATGGGCGGTCGCTAGTATCTAATAAACAAATTGGAAATAATCGGACAATGTAACTTTATGTTTTAAGATATTTATTTCTCAAAATATTTTTATGAGACTTTTAGTATGAGGTATCGCGATGGATTTGAACACACCATGCCCAGATCACCCAAAGTCAGTCTGTTATGGTTAGGCGCATCATTAAAAAGAGATCAATAGACCACGGAGTTTGACTCTGACTTTGCAGTTATGTTACGTTAATTTTAAAAAGCATGTAAATAATAAAAGAAATAAGTTATTTATTTCTCAACAAATTAGACCAAACAATAAGAAAAAAAAACTATAATTAAAAGAGTCTCTTTATGTAAATCGATTTGATGATGAAACAAAGATATTTTACAATAAAATCTGACAGCACGAAAATAATATTTTCATTGCGTGCAATATATCCAGAAAAAAACACACATACACACATCCAAAGTCTTCGAAGCACCTACGCATACTCCTATTTATGCAATTTCAGCTTTATCGTTATGCATTTAATGTCGGTTATTGTGTAAAAGCAACGGTCTATGCGTGCGTGTATTGAGAGCGGATCAGGTGCGCGCATTCGCAAATGGAATTATAAAGGTGTTGATGTCGTTGTGTGGGTCTTGAAAGATAAGATACAGAACCGTCATATGACTTTATGTTTATAGCCGTTGGAACAGATCTGTGTACCAGGATTTTGACATTAAGTCGAGATTTAGGTAGAAACCTTATTCAAATTGTTTCACCGAGTATTACGGGAAAAGAGTAACTGAGCGCCGTTATTCCATCTGTTCAAATTTCATATTTACATTTATTTATTTAAGGCTATCTAACAATTGACGCCCTTCAAATATTTTCTTATGTAATAAAAAAAAGATTCGATTTGTGGATAGTCCTCATGATATTTTGAGGTTGTTAGTTGAAGTTAATTACATAATTATAATTTATTATTTATTTTTGAACCTCTCGATTGTGGCAAAAATTACATTGAAAACCAAAAGTGCTATTGAAAACTATATTATTAAACTGAAATTATTAATGAATCTATTTATTTAAAAAGTTCAGTCGGTTAACTTTCAAAACAAATTCCGCTGATTTGATCCTATATCAAACCTTGAAAGAATCTCCCAGAATACAAAAACACTGCACGGTTTTAGGCATAAAACATTTTCAAAGCACGTAATCTTACTGCGTATTGCTACTCTATGAAAGTCCATTACCTACGCCTTCGCGAATAGGATCCCGGGAGTCTTCACGGCGTTAATTGAAAAAGCAATTAAATCCCCCTCCCCCGTATCGGGGCACCAACTCTCCTGAGACCGATTACACCAATCATACGGAGTTCTTAGGAGAAATGCAAGGTCTGCCCATCTTCAACTTTCAGTTATTCACAGAACGTCCTTCTGCCTTATAAACTTAATGTGAAAAGAATTGCCTTGCCTTTGAAAATAAGTTTTACGGGTATCGTGTGTGAAATTTTGGTAAGCAGGTAAGTAATGCGGTTGGCTCTATATTGACTGCCCGTCTTGAGTAAAGGTTAAGTCATCGGCTATTAGACCAAGGGTTCCGGGTTCGATCTCCGGGCAGTACAAACATTTGTGTACATAAACATGTCTGTTAGTAATGGTATGGGTGTTTCCTATCTATAATACGTATGTATAACCAGATAAAAGGAATATGAGTATGTTTATTAGTACTTAATCGACAAGCTCTAACCTAACCTATCTTCAACCCATTAAAAACATCTTCTCTCTTCAAGGTGTCCCCCATTTTTCGCCAGACAAAAACATCTAGAAACTGTAAAAAACTATTAAACACTCCTAACCACTTCCTATTTAGTGTTCCACTTCAGACTTCAAGTTTTGATTTTGCCATTTCATTGGTAACTCCGCGTAACTAACCGAACTAGTCCAACTTAGTTCGGAACTTCTACTTGAGCTCCAATTAATAAAGATTATAATCTATAATGAGTTGAATTCATTGGACTGATCATTACACTGTAACTAAGCGTCGGTGGCTCAATGATGTGGACTGTTGCCTCCTAACAGGAAGGCTGAGGTTTAAATCCCGCCACGTACCAATGTATTTTCGAATTTTCGAAATTATATATACGTTATTCGAGGCTCTTACGGTGAAGGAAAACATCGTGAGGAAACCTGCGCACGCCTGCAAAGAGATTCAAAGGTTGTGCGTGAAGTCATCCAACCCGTACTGGGCCCGCGTGGACGACTAAGGCCTAATCACCCTATACGGGTAGGCTCGTGCCCCTCAAGGGGACGTTTAATGAGCTGATGATCATGAGGCACTGTAACTAGTAAAATAACCAGGTATAAGAGACCTAACATCTGATGCATCGGGTGACGGGAGCAGTCTCTTGACATTTATGGAGATTAATAACTGTTTAAAATTCGGCCAGTTTTTGTATATAAAAGCACAAAATATTAAAAATTGGCGCTCATCTGTCTATAGAGCCATTGATTTTGTTAGGAAAAAATATCAAATGAATTAATATACTTTGTATAAGACTGTACCTCTACTGAAGGGATAATTATAACTTTTTATTTTCGAATTTAATCAGGTCACACAACCGGAAATCGTAGGCGTTCCGGAGCTATTTGAAGTTTTCAAATGTTCAAGTCATAATCCTCACCACGTTGCCTTTAATATCTCAGTAACCTCTTGAGTACTGTTTCTCAAATGTGGCATATCATTGCGACTATTTCATGACTATTTTTGGAACCTAAACCAATTCGATAGACCTTACCGTTTGCGTGCACCTGCGGATTACAGCTTGAATGTCAAGCTGTAATCCTCACCAACCTAAAGCTATATCTCCGGAACTAAATTGGTACTATTTTTTTGACTTGTGGTACCATTTGGTACTATTTTTTAGAGTTGTCAAAATTCGTTTTAATTGCGATTTCAAATATGAGGATTACAGCTTGAAGCACACTACACTTTGTTACATAAAAAGCGTTACAATAAGCAACTACAACGTAGATTGTAATAAAAATAAGTTAAAGTTTGTCTGTAATTTGTTTACCACCAAAGCCATAAGTAGTAGTTTGAAGATAGTTGTAGGAGTCATATTTTAATTTGTTTCACTGGAAATCAGTTGATAGATAGCTTATTTTGTTTTGGTTAAACTGCAAGCAAAAATGATGTAACGGAACCCTTGGTGTAGGTGTCGACGTCTTAACCGCTACATTAAATGGGTCGTCAAAAAATTAATAGGAACCATATTTTCTCTTTTGCAGTCGTCTAAACTTATCGATAGTCAGCTTAGCGATTGTTATTGGCACCTTTCGGAAACGATTAGGCGAAACCGTTTAAAGACTCAATCTGAAACTTCCACCGGAGCTCGTGATAGATTAATAATTGATGACTGCACTGAACCTTTCCGAACACGTTAATCATAGTTTAAAATTTGAACGATCTTGATTCACTAAGCACCCTACCTTTGTGAAATTGTGATATAGTACTCTAGTATCAAGTTCAGATCGCTGCTTGGTAGTTTTTCTACTTTAGAAAGGATATTTTAAGTGACAAAGAGTATGCTCACCTGATGGTGATACGCCTAACCATAACAGAGTGGCATTGATTGAGACCAACAACTGATATACAGTTATTCTCTCTTCAACCTATCGCAGTCCACTGCTGACATAGTCCTCCCCCTTTTGCGCCATATCCCGGTCCTCCGCTTTTCTCATCACTCCCACCAGCGACCTTCCGCAAGTCGTCGGTCCATCGGGCCGGAGGGCGTCCTACGTACGCTTGCCAAGACGCGGTCTCCACTCCAGAACTCGTCTGCTCCAACGGCCATCGGTTCTGCGACATACGTGACCAGCCCACTGCCACTTCAACTTGCTGATCCGGCGGGCTATGTCGGTAACTTTATAGTTATTATTCTCCGTTAATGCAACACTGCGGCCGACACCCGAGACCAAAGATGTTAGAACTCTTATATTTAGTAATTTTACTAGAATATTGCAGATTGACGACCCATGTGGTGTAATTACTTGAGATGTCAGCTACTAAGCCAAGGGTTCCGGATTTGATCCTCGGGCAGTACAAACATTTGTGTGCATGTCTGTTTCGGTCTGGATGTTTTCCATGTATAATATTTACAAAGTGTACTAACAAAAAAATATATAAGTGTGTTTATCCGTTATATAGGACCTCTATTAGTGGCTGAATGCTTAGTTTGGGTGTAGATGGCGCTGTGTAAATGTCAGTAGATTTTTTATTATAATTAAAATCTAGAAGAGTTTCGATCGATATATTTTTCCAGTTTTTTTCTTAGTCTTATTATTTTTCTGTATTTAGATTAAATATAGAGTTTGTGTAATAGTTGAGAAATGTGCTAGGAAACCGGGTTCAATTTCCGGGCTGAACAATCATATTGTGTCTGATGTCATGTCGTGAAAATGTCTGTTTTTATTTGTTGAGTGTTTCTACATAAATTATCTTCTCATATATATATAAAAATGTATAAAGTATGTTTGTCCACTGTATTGCACCTATAATAAAAGAGCCTTACAAACCAGAGGCTATAATAAATGTTGTGTGAATGTCAGTGGATATTTATATTTGCCTATATATTTATTATTTACGTAATAATATAAGGTTTTTTAATAAAACGATAACATCAATCGTGAATGCTTTAATCGGGTGAATCGTCCAATTTATAGTTGAATAAATTTTGATTGGAAATCCTTTAACACTTCGCCCGGAAGGAAATTGGCTTGGTGTTTAGTGTCTGGCCCAACCCAGGCCTCTGAGGCCATAGCCGCCCCATCCGAGACCTATGCCGTGTCCGCCGAGGCCGATACCGCCCAGACCCAAGCCTATGGGGGCGGCGACGGTTCTGATGACAGGAGCGGTGATGATTGGTGCCACAGCGGTCCTGATGACGGGAATTGGGGCGGCTTTGATCAGGTTGGCGTGGGAGACTGCAGCAGGCGCCAGGATTGGTGCGGAGATGACCGGTGCTGAGATCACGGGTGCCACCACGCCTGGAAGACAATCAATACATTAAATAAAAAAAAGAACAGAATAGTCTATATTTTTAATATCCCCTACTCTGTAAGAAGCGGCAGGAAGAATTCCAATTTTTTGAATCGATAAGTTTAAAAAGATCTAATTATTTTAGTGACAACAATTTTCGGCAAAACATTCCGTATTAAACTTGTTATTTCATAATTACTAAACATAATATTTACGAACATTGTTTGGCAGTAATATTATATATAATTAAATAATATGAGCGTCGGTGGCTCAATGGTGTGGAATGTCGCCTTCCTACTGGGAGGACTGAGGTTCAAATCCCGACACGTGTGTTTTCGAATTTTCGAAAATATATGTACGTTATCCGACGCTCTTACGGTGAAGGAAAACATCGTGAGGAAACCTTCACGCACGCCTGCGAAGATATTCAAAGGTTGTGCGTGAAGTCGTCCAATCCGCGTTGGGCCCGCGTGGACGGCTAGGCCTAATCACCCTATACGGGTAGGCTCGTGCCCCTCGGTGGGGACGTGTAGTATAGAACGTATAGATATGTATAGATCTTTAATAAATTAATACCCTTTTATCATATTAAAAATTTACCATCACTATAATTTTCAATAGCGATGCGTTATAGCAAAAGGAATCATTGAAATGGCAGAAAAGCAGAAATAGTTTCATTAAAGAAAAATATTAATTAATAAATATCCGACGTATTGCAATAATTGTTTTGCTTTACGTTATACAAACACATATCTCAGACAAAATCTAATTTTGATAATTAATATATTGATAAGTTTTATGTTAAAATTTGATAATTGTATAAAATATCATAGAATAGTATGACGAAATTTAAATCTATATTCAAATATTATCAATAGAATCAGTTTCGATAAACAAAATTATCATATTGTAAAAACTAACGATACCTAATTAATTTATCGAACGAAATTATTAGTTTTCAGAAATTTTAGGATATTTTTAATTAACTGTAAAGTCATCATCATCATCAGCTTATCAAACGTCCCCACCGAGGGGCACAAGCCTACCCGTTCGCGGGTGTATGGGCCTTAGTCGTCCACGCAGGCCCAGTGCGGGTTGGCCGACTTCACGCACAACTATTGAATCTCCTCGCAGACGTGTGCAGGTTTCTTCACGATGTTTTCCTTCACCGTAAGAGCGTCTGATAATGTACATATAATTTCAAAAATTTGAAAGCACAATTCGTACGTGGCATGATTCGATCCTGTGCCCTTCCGGTAGGAAGGCAACAGTCCACACCATTAAGCACCGAATAATATATACTACATTTTATTTTAGCCTTACATACACTTCATTACATTACATTTACCATCAGATGAGCCGTTTGCTCGTTTGCCTGTATAGTAAAAAAAAAACTTCGCCATCTAGCCCCGAGAAATGGTAACTGAAGTACGTTATAACGGGTAAATACCTTCCTACACATAAACACTTTTTTCGCATATATTGCAGTAACAATAAAATACAACAAAAAACATTTAAATGCGTACTAAATATTAAACACGGGGTTCAAATCCGGAACCTTTGAAGATTGTTGAGTTTTTGCAAAGACGCTACAAAAAAATTCAGTTAGGCTCTTAAAACTTTTTGGTTTTTTTCGAATTTAACTACTGTTGGCCGCAGATGACTTTTACAGCTTCACCAGGCAATTGGCGAGCGATGATGGCTCTCATTAGGTTGTGTAACTTAAAAGTTACACAACCTTAAAAGTTACACACAAGGACTCGAACCTTTTCAATTTTTCTATTTATTATCCTACATCTCACTCGGTCGTTATATCTTTTTCTCGCTGTCCTTTATATTCAAT